>PISX010002469.1:0-159903 GCA_004024625.1 Mellivora capensis | reverse complement strand
TATTCATATCTTCTGCCCATTTTTTGATGTGATTATCTGTTTTGCATGTGTTGAGTTTGAGAAGTTCTTTATAGATCCTGGATATCAACCTTTTGTCTGTACTGTCATTTGCAAATATCTTCTCCCATTCCGTGGGTTGCCTCTTTGTTTTGTTGACTGTCTCCTTTGCTGTGCAGAAGCTTTTGATCTTGATGAAGATGTGTCACCAAAGGCAAAGGAAACAAAAGCAAAAATGAACTTTTGGGACTTCATCAAGATCAAAAGCTTCGGCACAGCAAAGGTAAATTTATTTTTTTTTCCTCTGTCACATGTAGTCTTTCCCTGGAGAAATTTGTAACCTGTGTAGAAATCCTCCCGGCCGTCTCTCTGTCGGTATCCCTTCAGTAAGCCTGCCATTATTCCTTCAACAGGTGCCCACCAAAAGAATCATTAAGCTCTTATGAGCTAACAGAGAAGTTTCAGCCAAGAAGAGAAATAAAAAGTCAGTTTCCTGAAAATTATAACATCTATAAGTTTGGAATGTACTTGTTTGTTTGTGTCTTTCTTTTTAAGTTTATAGAACACTCTTTGCTCTTTATGTTGAAAAACTGTCCATTGTTACTGGCTGTTGGCAACTTTTTCACCTTTGAGGTAACAGATTTCTATGATAAAACTTTAACTCTGGTCAAAGCAGACAGTGCGTTATAAAAAATATATATATAACAAGCACACATGCAGCCATGAAGTCTCATATATGTTTACCTCTAAAAATGAAAGGGTTAATAGTATTTTAGAGAAATGATGTTTTGTTATTGTTATTGTTGTTTTTGTTGTTTAACACTAGGCACTTAGTAAACATTTCTGGGTAACCCAAAGAAGGAACAAACAAATTAAGCAAATGAAAAAAGGGGATTTACCACAACTATAAATCATTTCTCTTGAATGAAGTGGAATGAAGTGCTTTCTGGGAAAAAAAAAATTAAGATAAATCATTGTTGAAAGAGTTCCTTAGGGAATAAAAGAGCAGTGAACATAGTAATAAAACATGGCTCCCCAAAGCAGAATGTGGTAGTTCCTGTTACAGGAAGCCTATTAATCCCTTTCTTTTCTGGGATTGCCTGCCTTGTGTGTAATTTTGGTTTTGAAATCTTCCTTTTCCTGGGCAGAAAATAACCCCCCAGAATATCAGACCTGTGGTTATTTGACAACCGCTGAATCTACCCCAGAGCAATTGCTGTTACCTTGATTAACAAAGACCTTTGGGAGGTGAAGGTCATTTCAGACCAGAACTAACCAGCAGGGGGTGTGTTAGGGTGTTTTCTGAATGCTGAAAAGAAGGTGGGGTTCAGAGTATGAGCATGATCTTAGCGTCATTAGGCCAGGTCTAAATTTTCACTTGGTCAGTGGGAATTTGGCTGCATTACTTAACTGGAAACCTCAATTGCCTTATTGAAAAAAGGAGGCAAGGATGGCATTCACCTCACACCAGTTCGGGTGAGATTAAGTGACATCAAGCTGTACAGCATTTAGCACAATGCTCAAATGTGACTTCCACTACAATCTCTTTCCACTCAAAACCCTTCTGACACCAATTGTGTGGGTTTATTCCTGGCACCCATCAATTCTCCAGTTCCCCAGCTTTACCAACTAAGTATCCTTCAACTAACTTCAATTCTGACATCAACTACCTGGAGTTAGCATCAGACACCCCACCCCACCCCCCAGTTCAGGGCTCAGTCCCACAAGACTGCCCCACTGCAGACATCAGTTGCAAGTCTGGGCCACCCAAACTGGGCCACTGACTGCCGTGCTATAGAGTAATATAGGGTCCCCACAACCCCCTCCTAGGGTTTGGTGATTTCCTGGAACAGCTCACAGAACTTATTATATCACGGTATCACATTAAGTCATATTAAGTGTTCAATAAATGGAAAATAAATGTTGGTCAAACCAACTGTTACACATTTTGATGCCAAGTGTCAATTAGGATGGCTCCTGAAATTTTCTTTCATAAGTTTTAGTTCTCCCTTTTGTACACATGAGAGGGCTCAAACAGATCAGGAAGAGTGGGGCTTCACACCCATGGTTCCTTGAACTAAAGGTGTAGCAGTGTGGGGATGGGAGGAAGGTAGGCTGGGATGCCGTCAGTAATGTCCCAAAGTGCACAGGGCAGAGAAAATAGGTACTGGCTAGAAGAGGAACTGGGCAGTAGGAGAAGGAGATAAGTATGGAGGGGAGGGGAGGAGAAAGAGACAAGGGAGTGTGCCAGGGATGAACAGCTTCAATTGCTAGAAGGAGATTCACTCTAGGCACTATTGGGATTTCTTGGAAGGAAACACATTGTTCTGGACTTAGAAACTAAAAATCACTTTCTACAAGAGAGGAAGAATTCGAGGGACCAGGCTGGGTCATGAAGAGGTACAATCTGTGAGGACAAAAGTTTACTGCAAAAGGAAAAGGACAAAAATACATTAAAACTGACTCAACCCCGGGTGGGTCCTTCATCCCCACAGCTGACTGACAGTGGGATAAACCTGTGTAACATATGGGTGGCACCTACTCAGCTCAGTGTCCGCATATACTCACCACACCCTCAGCACACATCCTCTCTTGGGGCAGGCTGGCTCTAAGCACTTTCTTGCTGACTGTTGTCCAGAGGCCTCAGTTCCTTACTGTGTCAGCCTCTCCATAAGCTGATCTGCATCCTCATGACATGGCAGCTGGCTTCCTCCAGAGCAAGTGACCCAGGAGAGTAAGAGCACATTCATAGTGGAAGTGGCAGTCCTTTTATCTCAAAAGTGTCTCAAAAGTGACAGACCACTACTGCTGCCATATTCTGTTAATGAGGCAAGTTCCTAAATCCATCACACAGTCGAGAGGAGCTTTCCATTAAGCTCCACCTCTGGAAAAGAGGAAGATCTAGCAATTTGTGGGCATGTTTTTAAAACCACCATAATCCCAAATGGTCTTCTTGTTTCCTATTCTAAGACCTTCGACATCCTCACTGTGTCTCTACCCTTGGATTCTTTGGGACTCCCTCAAATATTAAATCCTTTTATTGACTCAAGATCACGTATAAGTCAAAAGTCCATTCCAGTACCATCTGTGGTCTTAGAATCAGTGAGAACTTGTCAGAGATGTGGGCTTTGCTACCTCACCAAAAGTGATGTCTTTGGTGGACAAGAAGTAATAGAGGGTTATCTTCATAACAGGTCAAGCCAATTCCTACACCCTGTGGGTGATCACCCCTCCACAAAGCATTCAGATGCATGGTTTTGTAGGCTGAGTCATCTCCCACTATTTATTTCATTAGGTTGCTCTAAAACAGGAGTCAGCACACTTCTGTGAAGGACCAGATGGGAAATATTTTTGCTCCACAGGCCACATATGGTCTGTGTCGCATATTTTTCTTTGTTTTTATTACAACCCTTTAAAAATGTAAAACCCATTCTTAGCATGCGGGCTGTATGAAAAAAAAAACAGGCCTATGGGCCAGAGTTTGATGACCCCTGCTCTAAAGTCCATCTCCTAGAAAGACGCTCCTGTGTCCTCAGGAAATATTTAGATGTGCTTCTCCACACCACCTAGTCATGAGAGCAGCGCTCCTTTCCAGGTCTCTAATTTATCTTACTTGAGGTAAAACACTGAGAGTCTTCTTTTCAGGTTGGATACATTTTACATAGGATTTCTCACGTTCCTTCAGGGAGACAGAAACAGGTTCAAAAATTGAGTCACTAAAATGACTAATGTGGTCCTGTCAGAGGAGAATTATGGACCTTTAGGGCTATGGTCTCTCAGAGAACTCATTTTGTGTTTCTATCCATCACGTGAATAACAATAACCTTCTCCAACAAGCAGAATGAAAAATGTATGGACTGCCAGCATGTATTCCTCACTGCTAACTAAATATTGGCACCACAAAGACTTTATCCAGCAATGGTGATGTGTAGGGAATTTGTGTCAGATCTGGCTTTTAATGGGGAAAAATAATCTAGTCCCAGACTTTGACTTTTTGTGTCTCCACTGCTTTCTCCCATATCAGCATGCTTCATGGATGACCACACCAAAAAAAAAAAAAAAAAGTCTGTATTTTAATTTTACCGAAGCATTAGTTAAAATGTATTACTTAGCCCATGAGTCAACAAAAGTTAATGTGTTAACATATATATATATGATCAATGAATTCATACTAGAAGAGGCAGAAAGGAGGGGGGGGAAGCCAAAAGTAGAAATTAAAAGCTGTTCATCATATTTAATGTTTCAGATAGCCCCAGATAAGTAGTACAGCTTTCTTATTTTACTACTCTGCCCAAACTTGTGGCGCTAAACACTGCTAACCTAAGGCACTACGTGAAAACCATACATGAGAACATGATAAACACTTGCAAGAGTGGGGAGTTTGTGAATGAAGTTCTTTCAAGCAGCAAGGAATCCGCTGGAGATCTCTGCTTCCTGACCAAATACCTTCAGTCTTAGGTCCTTGTTTCACCCTCTTACAGCTTACCTTGTAGACCTCATTGTTGTAATTAAAACAGACCAAAAATCATAATTAGCCTTCATAGGACAGCTTTGGGGGGCCATCTTTTCATTGTGCATACATGTTTCCCCCTGTAACTACTTATTGTTGTAACTTCTTCCAATCACACATTTAGTAACCAGTATTTGAGGAGATTATTCACTTGCCATTCATTTGAATGGTTCGAGAAGTATGTGCATATATTTGAGTATTTGTCCAGACCATTGTCAGGTGATCAAAAGAACTTTTGATGTACTTTGACATGTTCAGATTGACGCTTGAATCACAAGGCAGCATTCATTACAATACTATGATTTCGGGGTTTTTTTTTTAATTTTTTTTAAATTTATTTATTTGTCAGAGAGAGAGGGAGAGAGAGAGAGGGAGCACAGGCAGACAGAGTGGCAGGCAGAGGCAGAGGGAGAAGCAGGCTCCCTGCCGAGCAAGGAGCCCGATGTGGGACTCTATCCCAGGACGCGCCCTGGGATCATGACCTGAGCCCAAGGCAGCCGCTTAACCAACTAAGCCACCCAGGCATCCCCGGGGTTTTTTTTTTAAGACAACATTCACATAACCTTGTATGCTGACAGATGATAACTAGACATAGCGTGGTGAGCATTCTGTAATGTGAATAAATGTCAAATCACTATGTCTTCCACCTGAGACTAATATAATGATGTATGTCAACCGGACTTAAGTGAATAAATAAATACCTCAAGGCCCATTTTGACACTTCTAGAAGTTACAGGTCTTCTGAGGTAAAAGGGGGGGAAATTGGTTCCACCAAGTCCAGGACCATCTAACATTTATCATGAGAGCTGGGAGAGGTGGAGTAATTTATTCTTATAAGCAAACTGCCAAGAAGATAGAAAGTCCTAACTACCTTTTGCAACCATTGCTGTGAGAATGTTCTCCTGTGATCTTCCTTATGGGTAGCATTCCATCATCCCTCCACCATTGAACTCTTCCTGTCTGTTGCTCCTTGCTACATCCACTCCTTCTTCATGGGAAGAACTTTAGTTTAAGTGGGAAGGGGCTCTATGTAGTAAATGACTGTCCCTAATTGTAATAACTTTGTATGCTGACAGGTGGTAACTACACTTACCATGGTGAGCATTTCATGATGTATATGATTGTCGAATCACTATGTTGTACACGTGAAACTAGTATCATTGTCTGTCAACTATATTACAGTGAAAAAAAAAAGACCATATTTAGAACCCATGAGAGGGAAAAAGCCCTATGTCCACTAGGTGAAATGATTCTCATTTTGAAGGCATGAAATCACTTGTAGAGATTTCTCTTTTCATTGGTCACATAAATCTATGTAGTTCACCAAACATATTTCCATGGAGAGGAGACAACTGGAATGCCTTTAGAGTTATTCAAAACAGTGCATCAGATAAGGCAGACTTCTGCAAATTGACCAATTTGGCAGAAAGAACAAAGCACATTCCAGAATACTCTCCAGTTAGGGATTCATGTGTTGCTTTATGTCTATAGCATTGAACATACTGGCAATACTTAATTGTCTGTGGCCTCCTCTGCCATCAGGGGAAGAGAAACAGATGTTCCCATTTGTCTTTTGATGTGGCTTCTGATATTGACATTTACTTGTCTAAAATAACATCAGCCACCCTGGATAATTTTTCCCTAGTCCTTCAGTCTGTAGACTCATTGCTTTAGGTAGCTATTAAGTATGTGATTATCATCTCAAGGAGATGATCTATTGCCAGAAGGTATCACCCCAGTACAAGGGAAAAACAGGTAATATTGGAAGAGAACATAACAACCACACACACACACACACACACACACACACACACAATACAGAGAACTTTATTTGTTCAAAGTAAAGTGAGACTTCAGTAACTCTTTTTGAAATATGCCTAATACAAATTTGGGGGTACTTAAATTCAAGACCAAGAAGTCTTATCACTCATTATAGTACTCCTGTAACTGGCATTATAGTTCGGAATACTAGATAATTAGATTATAATCAGTAGACTTGGGAGAGGTGATGATTTAATTATTAAATACAAGTAATTTATACCACATTGAAAATGACAGCCTTCTTAAATCATGGCTTGATGGGAAAGAAATAATGACAGTACTGGACACATGTAAGAGAGGGAGGAAGTATGATAGGTCTGGAAGTCATAGAATGGAGGCAGAATTGGGATAAAGGGGACTAGAGTCTTTTTGCTTGACTGGCAGGAGGGCTTACAGTAAGATAGTGTCCTACTTGTGACATAAAGGGACCAGGTATTGGAAGTGACTATTGCAGACCAGATAAATACAACCCAGACAAAAATCATAAAAGAAAACAAACAGAAAGCTAACCAGGCATTTCAGCAAGTAGCATAACCATATATATATATATATACTTTTTTTTTAATGACCATTACAGGTTTCCCGCTCTGTCTGTAGAATTTTTCCTGTGAAACCTTTTGTAAGCCAAAGTGGCTCAAAGCAAAAAAGCAATTACCATTTCATAAAAGTGAAAATCCTCTGCAGATTTCTTTTGGTTATTGAAAATAGGTGTTAATGTAGGTCTTTTGTAAAAGCAAAGTGCTTTACTTCTTAAAAAAAAATCTTATACAAACTTTCTAGATACCATTTTAGAAGGTCTATTTTCTACTGGTCTATTTTTCCTTCCCATCTATTTGATTTCCCTTCCTTTCTACTGAAACATCTCGACTGCATAAGGTGCATCCTGGGCCCCCCCAAATCAACATGGCTTCCTTCTTTCCCAGGCTCAGTCACTGCTCCCCAGCTCCCATTTTCCCAGACCATATGCCTGAATGAGATTCCAGGTAGCATGATAGCATGGTGATCAATGGATTTCTCATTGGAAGCAGGTGACCAAGGCTCAAATCCTGCTTCTACTTCCTGCTAGCTATGGGACCTTTGGAAGAGTTATTTAAACTATCCAAAATCATGTCTTCACCTATAAAATAGGCTATTTATTGTATCTGTACTGCGAGGTTGTTATGAGTGTTAAATGGGATAAATCAGAACTTCTGTAATAGAGGCTGGCACTACTCCTCATCATTCACACCTCCATCCAACCACTCCACGAAGCTGGTTGATTCTACCCCTTGAATATCTCCTCAATCCATCCTATTCCCTCTGTTTTCACCTTCCACCCCTTAATCTCAGACTTCTATCATCTCTTATCTGGAGTATTTTCTCAGTGGGTCACTTATCTCCCCCTTCTTCCCCCACCCCAATCAATACAGAACCCACAAAGCATCTAGGTGAGAGAGAAACCATGGATCCCTACCCCTTCATGGAAGCATCTCCCTCCTCTTAGTAAGGGGTAAAAAGTTCTTTGTACCATAACCACTTGTTCTTCTTCTGGCTTCTCTCCTTGCTCCACTCCCTTTGTTTCCAGTGGTCCTGCAGAACAAAATCATGTGACTCTCCAAATATACACGCTCACTCTCTCCTCTAGATCATGTTCCCTAACCTTTGGAACATTCCCAAATGCCTGGGTATCTTCCCTTTAGGCCTATCTCATGGTACTCACTCTTTATACCAGCCCCATTGGCTACCCCCAAGTCTTCAAGGATGCCATGTTCTTTCCTGCAGCAGGTCCTATGGACATGCTTTACACTCTATCTGGAAAAATCATCTATCTCTGCCTTTTTGATCCATTAATTTCTACCAATTAATTTCACATAATAAATGCCTTAAACTTATCAGCTCAAATACCCTTTGCGCAGAGAAGTCCCCTCTGATGACCTTCTTAGATAGAAGTCCTCTTGGCAAACTACTTTCCTCCATTAGCGCTTACCATAACTGGAGATAATATGTTTGTGTAATTGTTTAGTTTAAAAATATCTTAGATTAGATCCCCTGTGTTAAGATAAGGACTCAAGGGCAAGTGTTTGATTTGGGGAATGATCGAGAAGCACCAGGAGGAAGTAGGGAAGTGAGACAGGGAAAGGAAGGAAACAGGTTCACGAACAGGCAGGTTATCCTGTGTGTGGTTGGGACTGGGTCCTGTAGGGGAATTCTGTGGGATGTGCCCCAGAGTTCTCCCACTCAAGGGGAATGAAGGCAAGTATTAATTACCTTATCCTGTCTATCACGGGTTGGGGGGCTGCTTCTAAACTGGCTGCATAGGACAAGGATCCTGTTGAGACTAGAAAAATCCCTAAGGCAGGGCACCACAGGTGTTCACGAGGAGAGGCCATTGGTGAATGAAGAGGGAACAGGGGTGCAGATTTGACAGTTTCAGCCTCAATATCCACCTGCCCCCTGGACTCTGAGGTCTGCAGCCCCCTTCCTCGCTAGTCAACTCCCCTCATAGGAATAAACATGAATCACAGATGCATGTGTAACTTTAAATTTTTGAGGAGCAATGTTTAAAAAAAAAAAAAAAACACTAAGAGAAACAGGCACCATTAACTTTAACTCTATATTTTATTTCACTAAGAGAAACAGGCACCATTAACTTTAACTCTATATTTTATTTAACCCATATAGCCAAAGTGTTGCATTTCAATGTGTAATCATTGTCACACAATCAATGTGTAAAAATTGTTAATGTGCTATTGTACCTTGTTTTATGCTGTCCTTAAAAGAGGATGTGTATTTGACATTCATAGCACATCTCAATTTGGACATGCTGCGTTTCCATGAGTGTGATTTCTGCACTTATGAATTATTTTCATGTATTTCAACAAGAAATGTATTTTAATAAATTTAATTTATTAATTTGATTTAATTTCAACATGAAATTTATTCTGGTACAATAATGTCAAATAACTATTAAGTGAACATTGGGTTAAACAAAACCTTTACTGGAATTCTGCAGTTTTTAAAGAAAGATAAAACACGTGTATTACACTGCTATTTTTATAGGTGTTAGTAAGCTTGGGAGAAGCGGTCAAGTTTTATCATCTATAGGATTTGTAATTTGAATGAGGGCACCTTTTTTTTTTTTAAATGTATTTATTTGTCAGAGAGAGAGGAAGAGAGAGCGAGCGAGCACAGGCAGAGTGGCAGGCAGAGGCAGAGGGAGAAACAGGCTCCCCGCCGAGCAAAGGAGCCCGATGTGGGACTAGATCCCATGACGCTGGGATCATGACCTGAGCCGAAGGCAGCCGTTTAACCAACTGAGCCACCCAGGCGTCCCAATGAGGGCACCTTTTTATAAAACATTCGTATTGAATCATGGAAAACCCACACGTTGCCTTCTTCCTAAACTTCAAAATCCCAAGGAGCATGGTAAAATTTCTGCTTTCACCACTTAAAATAGCATGTTTCAACACTGAAGGAACAACTCTGTTAAAGGGGGGGAAATGGTAGAAACACAAAGAGGGACGATTTTACTTCCCATAACCACGTGGGACTGCCTACAATCAAGCCTGTGTATACTGAATTGTGCCCTCCTGAGAGACACACCTGCTCTGAACATATGCACATTCTCCCCAGAGCAAAGCAAGTGGAGAACTGAAGCACTTGCTTAGATAGTCCTCACTTAATTCAGTTAAAATGACCAATATTTATTCAGACCTACATATGTAAGATAAATTCTCTTATTTTTCTCTGAATAATTGCCCCCAGCCTCATTTTCACCTTGAGCAAGTGATACAGAAAGATACAGCTGTTGAAACCACTCTGTCCAGCTTTCTTCCATCAACTCCCAGAGGGAAAGGCTTTTGTGTTCCTCATAGCCTAGTTTATTTCCTCTCCACCATCTTGAACTTCGTAGATACTCACCAAATGTTAATTGATGGCAAAGATACCGAGCAGCTTTTCCATTTATTTATGGAATGATTCTTCTATTCAAAGAACATCTTTATATCCTTTCTCTTCTTCAATAAAAAAGTGAAACAGTGTTTCATCTTGCCAGTTCTGTTTTAACATCTGCAGAGAGCACAATGTGTGCCTGTTTTAAACAAATGTGTAGGCACACCAGTTTTCTTGATATAGAAGCCTAAGTGACAATAGAGAGAAATAGTTTTTAGAAGGAAATTTAACCTTAGGGCTTAAAGTTAATAGAAATGGCAATTGTTGTTTTGTTGGAGAGAGAGAGCATTGTAATGCTATTATGCTAAGTTTATTTTTTTCATAATTTTCCCAGTTATGTTGCAGACACAAGCTTATGTGCATACCTGAAAACCAGTGTAATTTACAGTCAATTCACCAATGCAGGTCAACTGGTAGAGTAACCACAAGCATCAGCATAAATTGATTTGTAGCCTCAGTTGCACCGTGAAGTCATGGGAAGACTTTAGGAAAGCAGCTTAATTCCCATTTGTTTGTTTCCTAATCTGTATATAAAAAAAAAGGCCACATTAATGTATTTCTTATTATTGTCATTCCTTAATGGTTATTGATTATATGCAGGATGTTTTGTATCTCTGCGAGGCATTGCAACTTTCCCCGGGGAAGACTGTACTAATGAATAGTGTTTGTAAAGTACTTGGAAATCCTTGGATTAAAAGCTAACCATATCAGGGTAAAAGTATTTGTATTAACACGCCATGTGGGAGAACCATATGTTATCTATTAAGAGGGTGTGTGTTATATTGAAAATAGCTCTCTAGTGCATTGCTTTGTGCTATTTTTAGAACGAGTTATGTCATGGCAAGTTTTGGTATGCCAGGATCATACCTTCATTGTGGACATGCTACAAAATTCAATCATTCAGCAGGTATTCGTTGAGTTTCTTATTGAACGCTTGACCCTCTACTTACCATCATGCAAAATATATAGAGGGGACAGTTGCATGCTACAGTCTCATGTGTTCCTTTCATTGAATTTGTGTTACACTTGGTTCTCCCTTAACAGACATATCTGCTTTAAAAGTAACAGGTTCAATTATTTCCTCTTCCTTCTACATGGACAAGTATGCTGTTTGAGTACATTCTTAGGAGGAAAAAAAAAAAAAAAGGACTGTGGCACCTGGGTGGCTCAGTCAGTTAAGCATCTGACCCTTGATTTTAGCTCAGGTCATGATCTCATGTGTTGTGGGGGGATCGAACCCCACACTGGGTTCCACACTCAGTAGGAAGTCTGCTTCTCTCCTCCCTCTCTCTCTGCCCCTCTGCACATGATTTCTCTCTCTTTCTTCCTCTAAAATAAATAAATAAATCTTAGGAAAGAAGGAAGGAATGGGAGGGAAGGAGGGGAGGGGAGGGGAAAGGAGGGGAAGGGAAGAAAGGGGAGGAGGGAAGGAAGAAAGAAGAATGAGTTCATTGTCTTCTCTGTCCTATAACTGAAGACCAAACGTGGCTCTTGCACAGTCTCTGTGAATGAGGTATGGTTACGATAGTATTTGTTTCAAGTGGAATCGGTACTGGCAGGCGGGAAAGCAAGCATTTCCCCAAATGGGCTATGTTGCCCCTCCACCTTCCCAGGAGGTGCTTAGTTATTAGCCTGGGTAACTGAATTGTAACAAGGGATTCCTTCCCTAAGTGACTCTTCCAAATAGCGATAGAGGTATTATTAACAAGAACCTGGGTTCTGTGTCTGGGGCACCTTCCTTGAAAAATGCCGCCCGACGTGATATATGAACCTCAAGTTTCAAGGGACCTAATGATCTTGCAAGAGGAGTTAATTTCCCTTTTTTCTTCCTGGTTAGTTTGTGAACTAGCCCTGGAAGCCCAGGTCAGGAAGGAGCATATTTCATTGATCCACAAATATTTATTGAGCACCTATCAGGTGTTCCTTCTAGGTGTTTAGGAGGCCTCAGGCAATGAAGGAAACAAACATCCTTACCTTTGTGGAGCTTACATTCAAGTGGGGGAGATATACAGAAACAATGAATAGAATACTTACCTACACTGTATCTTAGAAAATGATGGATCCAGATAAGGAGGATGGAGGGTGTAGGGGTGGGGAGATGTTGTAATTTTAAGTAGAGTGTTCAGCATAGACCTCATTGGAAAGGAGACATTTTGAGCCAAGACTTAAAGGACTTGGAAGCACCTCAGGCAGAGGGGAAAGGCAGTAGAAAGACCAGAGAAGAGACCAGCCAGTATGGCTGGAGCAGAGTGCATGGCAGGCTTCTAGAAAAATGTCAGGGCAGGAAAACCATAGTGGTACCCACCACACGGAGCCTTGCTGCCTTTGAGCAATATCTGAGCAGGGGAACAGTGTGACCTGACTTACACTGGAAAACAACCTGGCCTCTAGGTTGAAAGCAGATCTGGAGGACAAGAGCTGAAGCCACTGTCACCACCTAGGGGAGAGAGGGGAAAGGAGGCTGGACCTGGGCAGTGGTGAGAGCAGATGAATTCTAGTAACCTGTGCTCCCTACCCATCACCATACTGGATTTTTAGGAACCGTTATTTGTGATCAAAGACACTTGACATTTCAAAACAAATCCACAACTTAATGAGCTTCAAGCAGAGGCTCAGATAGATAACATTACCTTTTCTACACCCAAAACTGAAATCCAGTTCAAGCAAAATAATGAATAATAATTGCTGCTTAGGGGAAAATGAAGTTTCTTTTTTAATCCTTTGACAAGCATTTATGGAGCCCCAATGAACTCAGGCACTGTGCTGGGTGCTGAGGACACTACAGCAAGGGTAAGGGCCTCCCTCTCAAGGAGGACTTAGAACATCACCACCAAGGGTCTGAAGAGGTCACGGGAATCTGCAAGGGAAAGATAACTCAGGCTTTGGCATGATCTGGACCTGAGTTTAAGACTCAGCTCTGCCACTGTTCACAGGACTTCAGGGAAGTTACTTGGCCTCCCACAATCTTGACTTCTTCATCTGTAAAAATGTAGATAAAAGTCTAATTTAGTAGGACACGTGGGGGATTCATAGTAATAGGTGTGAGGTGCCTGAAAGTCTGAAGTGCCTGGTACCAAGGAGACACTCAGAGCAGCAGCTACCGATCATATTAGATGGTGAGGACTCAACAGGAAGATGCAATGTGAAGCTTTTCATTAGAATAACGAGGCAGCCAACTTGGGAACTTAACTTTCCTTACACCAATCTGTTGACATTGACTAATTGGCTGGTGACACCTCCAGAACAAAGCTTTAGTGTTTGAAACTAAGCATCCCTCCCCTTCCTTCCTTCCTCTCTTTCTTTCTTTCCTTCTTCCTTTCTTTCTTCCTTCCTTTCCTTCTTTCGCCCTTCCTCCCTTCCTTCTTACCTTCCTATCTTTCTTTCCTTTCTTTCTAAAGCCGTTAAGTAGGGCTGAGCAAGTAGGCACTCACACCAAAGGGGGTTCGGGGTGAGGTGGCAAACACCCAGCACAGAGCTTAGGCAAAGTCAGGAGGGCATCTCGATTCTTAGGTTGAAGGAGACTGAACACATATTACAACAAAATGCAGTGTGTGATCCTAGAAAAATATGAAAGATACTATTAGAAAATTGGCAAAACTTGAATGTGGTCTGTGGCTTAGAGAGCAGGGGTGCCATCAGGCTAATCTCCTGATCTTGATGGTTGCACTACAGTCATGGAGGAGAATGTCCTTGTTTGTACAAAATATATACTAAAGTTCTCAGGGCTCAGGGAGGCGATTATGTCTGCAACTCACTCTCAGTGGGTTCAGAAAAGAAAGGAAAGGAAAATTCTTTGTACCATTCTTGTAACTTTTTATTGTTTAAAGTTATTTCAAAATGAAAATATCTTTAGCATTAAAAAAAATAGAGTTATAGTATTGTGCTTACCTGGCTTAAAGGTCAGGCAAGCTCAATTCTTTTTTTTTAAATTAATATATAATGTATTATTTCAGGGGTACAGGTCTGTGATTCATCAGTCTTACACAAGCCACAGCACTTGTGTGACTTGTCATAGCACATACCTTCCCCAGCCACCTCATCCTACCCACATCCCTCCCCTCCAGCGACCCTCAGTTTGTTTCTTGAGATTAAGTCTCTTACTGTTTGTCTCCCTCTCTGGTTTCATCTGGTTTCATTTTTCCCTGCCTCCCCTATGCTCCTCTATCTTGTTTCTCTAATTCCTCATGTCAGTAAGATCATATGATAATTGTCTTTCTCTGATTGAATTATTTTGCTCAGCATAACACCCTCTAGTTCCAACCATGTCATTGCAAATGACCCAATTTCATTCCTTTAGATGGCTGCATGGTATTCCATTGTATATATATACCACATCTTCTTTATCCATTCATCTGTTGATGGGCATCTAGGTTCTATGTGTATACACACACACACACACAATAGTTTGGCTATTGTGGACATTGCTGCTATAAACATTGGTGTGCATGTGCCTCTTCGGATCACTACGTTTGTATCTTTAGGGTAAATACCCAGTAGTGCAATTGCTGGGTAGCTCTATTTTCAACTTTTTGAGGAACCTCCATACTGTTTTCTAGAGTGACTGTACCAGCTCAGGCAAGCTCAATTCTTAACATTCTTAGTGTTCTATGTGAATCTGCATGACAATATAGTTTAACTCCCTAGCTATTATTATATTAAGTGTTATTCTTTCCACATATTTGCTCTTCCATAATTTATCTTACCCAGACAAATATTAGTTATGTTTCCAAGAAGGGAATAGTAGGCTGTGGTGTCAGCTGATTCTCAAAACCTTGCTGCCACCACTTGCTAGATGAAGGATCTTAAGCAAATTACTTAATATCTCTCTCTCTCAATTTCCTTATCTGTGAAATGTGGATAATAATAATACCAGGGGTGCCTGGGTGGCTCAGTTGGTTTTAAGCATCTGCCTTCAGCTCAGGTCATGATCTCAGGGTCTAGGATTGAGCCCTGCATTGGGTTGCCTGCTCAGTAGGGAGTCTGTTTCTCCCTCTGCCCCTCCCCCTGCTCATGCTCTCTCTGTCTCTCAAATAAATAAATAAAATCTTTAAAAAGTAATAATAATAATACCAAGCTTACTGGGTTGCTGTGAGAATTAAATTTTATGATCTATGCAAAGTACTCAGACACTGAGCAGAACATAGCCAGTATTCAATAAGTATTAGTGGTATTAACCAGTATTATGCTGTTACTCACATTGCTCTATTACATAAGTATAATTGATGAAAGTGCCTATTTTTGAGATCATTCCTCTCTTATATAAGCTAACATTATTTTTTATGTGTGTATATTCTAGAGAATTTAGGAACGTGTGAGATGGAAATGTTAGCCAGGTGGCAAAATATAAAATTAAAGACTGAATTCTTTATAAACAAAAGAGGATTGACTTTAAAAAAAAAAAAGTTGAGCCTTCCTGATTTGAGAAAAATAAATATACCATTTGTATTAATCAGCTGTTGTCATGATAATACTGTGTAACAAATGACCCCCAAATACAGTCCCTTACAACAAAATTATTTATTCTCATGCTCACAGATTTGCAAGTTGACTACCATTCAGATAATGTAGGCTGGGCTCCGTTGGGCACTTCTATTTCAAGCTCTGACTTGCCTGGCCTTGGCTCCCAGTCATACCTGGGGTTTGAGTCTGTTCCACATATCTCTCATCCTCTTTAAACCAGTAGCTATATGGTCATCTTCTTGTCATGACAAATGTCAGGAACACAGGTGTCAGGTCCAATTATGCAACACAGTTAAGCCTTTTGCTCACATTATGTCCACTAATATTTCACTCCCTAAATGAGTTAACTTGATCAAACCCAACATTATTGGGTTGGGATGTATTCTCTGCCCACAGTGGGAAAACACTAACTGTCCAGTCCGTTGCAGGGGACTGGAGAATCAGGACCAATGATCTAATCTGCAAACCACTGTATTTCAATGGTATATGCTCTGTCTGTGCCTGGAAATGTTGGCACCTCTATAAGAAAGATTATTAGTTCATGAACAGGCAACACACATCAGGTTGTTTCTCCAGTAGCAGGGATGGATTTGCTTGGATTTACTTCCCCCTTTTTCTTTCCATGCACAGTTCACAAAAAGAACCACACATATCAGGATAGCAATCTGTGGCCATGACATTGAGAGTTTGCCCTTGGACATTTCTCTCATGCAGAAATAAACATGGATTACAGTCTTGTCATCATCCAACAAATAATGCATTCCTACTGCCTCCATGAATTCAGTTCACAGCAGGAGTCTCTTATTTTATTTGTATAAAATTGCTGAAATATCCTTGCATATAGTACGTGCTCAATAAATATGGGTTGAAAGAGTGAAGAGCAGGATATGAATACTGGAGAAACAAAAATCATGCAACAACTAAAATGCTCACAGATTACCGTGCTTTTTGGCTTGAGAAAATAACATGTGATGTGACTCCCACCGTGAATGCTATGGGAATTTATTATCTGAAATAAATATGTGATTTAATGTGTACTAACTACGAGAATTTAGCTTCTGCGTGACATTTTTTTAAGCTAACAGAATTGCCTGTCACTCCCCTATATTTCTTCACATTTACTGTAAGCCTTTTAAATCCCTTCTAAAAACCACAAGTTTATATTCGCCACTCTACTTAACTTTTTATTGTTTATGGGCTTCCTGTGAAGGTAGCTAGACAGACAAGGCTGATGAAAAGGAAAGCTTGTCCTTATCAAATAAATACTTACCCGTAACTGTGTAAAGGGATTTTTTCCCCCTACCAGTGGAAGACCCCTGTTTCAGTAAGAACCCACTCATTTGAGGCATTTTAAATGGATGGAAAGTTATAAGCCAGCCAAAGTGTCCTTCTGAAAGAGTGAAACGAATGTTAATCTAATTGCGGGAGAACGCTTGCTTAGAAAGCGAGACTTCTACGCTGGCTCCCCCTGCTGGCTCTGAGAGTGAACTGTCTAGAGACGGATGAAAGCAATGTACCTAAACCTTGTCCTCCGAGGCCACGTTACTCAAATGGCAGATCCAGCATTCTTCTAGAATGCACTTACTCAGTAATAAACATGCCATTTCTTGAGTTTTCTTTTAAGGGCAGAAATACTGCAACTGGATCCAGCCGTCAAGGCTCAAAGTGGGAACCAAGAGCATGTCCCTCAGGTGGCTGTGTTAAGGAGTGGGACAGCACTCGTATGCAGAGGGGTATAAACCCAGTCCGGGTACCTTAGGAAAACAGACTGGTTTTTATTGTTATAAAGCTGGCCTCGGGGGTCTAACTGGAAATGTCCCTCTCATGCATTTCGAACTGCTAGAACCAACTCCTCACCTTCCTCTCACTGAAAATGTGTTTCTCTTTCCCTTCTTATCTTCCTCTAGCACAAGAAGGCTTTTTACTCTAAAGGAGACTCAGTAAGCAGACTAATTTTAAAGGCAGCCTGTCACTGCGGACTTCAAACCTATTGTGAAAGCTCTGTTAAAAAGACTGTCCACTGGGGGAGACAGAAAAGCTGGCAGATTTCTCCTGCTTGATTCTGACTCCATTTGGTGGAAGGGGGAAAATACTGACCCATGGTTTTAATATATGCTGCAGCACCCACTTAGCCTTGTTAAGGGAGCAAGAGAAGCAAGGATGACTGTTTCCTTCCTAGAGCAAAAGCCAATGCCGTCATCTTCTTGGAGAACTAGAACAGAGCAAATGTCAGACCGTTAAGCGGTACTGCAAATATGCCATTTAGAACATGGGGTATAGGTACCTGTAGAGCTGCCTCAGGTTCTCCTGTTCAAAGTTAGCCTGAATCCCCCCAGACAGATAGCACGGGTGTTGGGCAGAGGGAATTGTATACATAATTATGTTTTCATGGGTAGCATTTTTTCCATCCTTCAGAATGGCATTCTCATTTATTTATTTATTCATTCATTCATCTATGTCATTGTATTATAAACTTTTTTCTTTCATTCAAGTCAATTCCAAATGTTTTCCCATCTGCAACTCTCTTTGGTCAGTTCTTTTTCAGAGCAACTTGGTGAAATGTTTTCCCATTGCTTTTGAGGCTCTTGTTTGAGCTCTCCTATTTAGTCCTCCTCTAGGGAGGATTCCCCTCCTCTGGATTAAGAGCTGGTAGGGTGGTGGGTCAAGACATGCAAGTAAAACAAGGTTAAGTGATCTGAGCCTGGTGATGGGTCAGGACTCTGCAAAGGGCTCAGCTGGGTGATTCTTCAGCTCTTGGTAGCACTGGTGAGGTCATGGTTTGCCTGCATACAGCAGGCAGCTGGGCTAAGTTGGAAGGTGCAGAAGGATTCACCCATGTGTCTGGCCCCTCAGTGCTTTGGCACATGGCACTACTCTCTTTCCATGTGCCTCTCTCTTAGGGGGCTAGTCTGAGCATCTCTGCAACATGGTGACTGGCTTCCCAGAGGGAGTAAGTCGAAGCTTCTAGTCGTCTGAGGCCTTGGCTTGGGGATCCCAGACATCATTTCCACATTTCACTGATCTAGTCACAGAACCAGTCTGGATTCAAGAAGAGGAGAGAAAAATTCCACTTCTTGAGAGACAAAGATCTATGGCCATCTTTAACCCATAGTAATATATGCTACTCACTTCTGCTTCTCTGTTTTCTGTACTCGACATGCTTTATGTTCTGTTCCAGTGTCTCTATATAAATTTTTCTTTTTAAAAAATTTTCCAAACACGAAGAGATTTGGAAACTCTCCCAGCAACGAGGTAGAAAATCCTGCCTTTATTTGCCTTTGAAAAGTTTATTTTTTCTACCCATAAATCCACTGGTATATATTACACATTTTAAGCCAGAAGAAAATGTTAACCAGTTTCTAGCATACAGCCATCACCAAACCTGCCCAGTGATTTGTTTTTCAAGGAGTTATGCACTATGGTGTACCCTTGACCAATGTAGTCTCTTCAAGATAAGGTATCTCATAGCATAGAAGTGTTAGACTGTCATGTGTACATTAGCTAAAAATAGATATTTTTGCAACATATATCAAACAGGAAAAGAAGTCATAGAAACTTAATCAAGCAAATTTCCTTACACGGTGTATATCGCTTCCATCAAGGGAGAAACACAGTTCGAATTAAGATGAGTACTGCATTTTGGGAAATGCTGTGCAAGGAGAGAACTGTTGTAGGAGTGCTGAGTGAATTTTGTTTACTATAGTACATTTTATCAAGCAAATCAGGTGAGAAGGGACAAGTATAAATGCAACTATTTATGTAGGTAATTTTTCTGTTTCAGGCCTCTGATTCATCTCTCTGCCTTGCTTTGGGAGTCAGGCTACATTGGTTACAATTAATTTCAGTGCTGCCTATTAGCCATAAAGAGATATTTCATAAATTGACTTGATGTATTTTTTTTCTTCCCCCTCTGTGGTTTTCTTGAAAGATGAGAATGGTCCAGAGGAAAAACAAAATACAGAAGAAACGGAAGAGCAGAGCCAAGAAGCAGGTGAGCTCAGATTTTTCTTTCTTTTCTTTTTTTTTTTTTTTTTGAGGAGTATCCTAGGCCTTATCCACAGAGATGAACAGTAACTTCACTCAGATGTTGTTTTCTAGACATGCTTATACCTTTTCACCAGGTTGATTCCTGTGTTCGTATAGGTCTCTCTCAAGAAGCCACCAATTCCACTGATTATAGGTGACAGCACGTCCAGTCAGAAGGGTGCATTCTCATTCCCCATTCACCAATTCCATTCTTCTTCTGTGTAACAACACTTCGCTTAGAAATGCTCTAAGAACAACAGGCAAAGTTTGGAGCAAGAGCAGTGCTACCTCAGAACTTGGCTACCTCAAAATTAGCAGATTTAGTTTGGGGAGAAAAAATAAAATACAAAATGTTCAAAAGAAACAAATAAGAGGCTTTCCCTCCATGAGGAGTAGAATATTCTTTACTGCTTTGCATTATACTTTGAAGAGCCGTGTTTCTGGTTGTTTCTTTAGGGGTGGTAGGACACAGTGTCATGGAGCCCGGTTACCTCACAACCAGACCTAGCATGAGATCCAAAGATGTCTTTGGATCTTCCAAGATGTCTTCCTGACATCTCCTCTTCCCTACGAACAGATGTGTCCATTGGATGTTTATAGATTCTCTACTGTAAATTCTGAATGTAACATCTTTAAGTGAAGTAGCACTTAAGATTGAAGAGGTGGTCACCACCTTTAGCTTCAACTCTCTTTTTACCCATCTCTGTCCTCAGTCACGCTCTCGTTTAAAAGACTGATAAGGCACGGTTATGCCATTATCAACATCGCCCAAATCAAAATACCCATCTTTCCTTTAGTCTCCAAGTCCCCCTGAGCCCCATGGGTGGGGGGCATTTTTGAAAGAGTGAGCACCGTCTGATGTGTGCCAGGCACGTCCCAGGCCATATGCTCAATTCTTGGAAATCAACCAGGTAGCATGATAAGTTTTTCACTGAAAACTTCCTACATTAACCTTGGAAGTTTTGCTAAAGAACTAGAATCTTTTATTATTAACCTGGAAGATGGAATTGAAGAAGGCCAATCAGAGAAAGCACTGAAGCAAAGCAGCAAGGACCTTGTGTGGCTGCCGCTGGGTCAGCCGGCTCCCTTGGCTGAAACATAGTCTTTGCAATGAATTGAATTTCTGATCCAGCAGACTGTTAATATCCACCACCCCCTACCCCAGCTCCCGACCCACACATCGTTATGCGCTGTGGAAGATGAGTCTTGTGTGAGAAGCTGTCACTGTTTTCACTGTTGGCCGCTGACAAGTATTAGTCAACTAACTGCTGACAGCTGAGGCCATTCTCTGGTGAGATTTCACAGGTTTTATTCACTCACTGTTCTGTCCCCAACTATCTTTATCAGCATAGATTTTCCCCACCCTGTTCATACACACACACACGCGCGCGCGCGCGCGCACAAACACATGCCCACATTTGCCTGTGTTTTGTTTATTCATTCCTTTGTAGCTGGTCTGTTGAGAACAGGCAGTTTCTTTTAGGATTTGGGATCACCTGTCTGCAGAGAGTGGTGGGGCTTTGGTCTTCTTCTCTACTCCTTGGATCGATAGCATTAACATCACAGTATGTTTACGTCTCAAGGTAAAGAATAGTCCTAATGACACCTCTGAGGGGCTCCTCAGGTCTTCCAAGTGAGCCTGCTGGTTGGCCCAAATCATGGCAGAATTCATCTCTGATCTTAGCTGTTGTCAATATACATGGTTATGTCTGCTCTGGCTCATTTCCTAGCCTTCCTAGTCTAAGTGCAGAAAAATCAAAGATGAGGTCCTGGTCAATAAAGCCCTTTTGACCTATTGCTCTTCTTCCAAAATAACGAAAATGATAATACCTCCTTTACATTCAATATGATTTCCAATTTCAATTTTGATTATGTAGCTGTGGGCCTCTTCCACAACATGAAAAACACAATCTCAAACCTGCACAGTTTGACTGCTGTCACAATCCAAATTGAAGTTGTAGATAATATTCCTCAAATAGTCGTATTATTATTATTATTATTATTATGTTCAGTTAGCCAGCATATAATACATTATTAGTTTCAAATAGTCATTTAACGAATACATATCAAGGGTCTATGTGACTCAGGCGCTGTTCTGGGCACTGGGATACAATGACAAACCATAAATACAATATCCCTGCTTCCTTGAAGCTTATATTATGATGGGGTTGGCAGTGGGAGGGGGGTGAACCTCAGAAATAAACAATAAACAAAAACACACAAGACGGTGATAAAAGCCTTGTGGAGAAATGGAGTAGGTAGAAGAAATGCTGGGAAGGCAACTTTCTATTGGCTGGATTTGGGAAGGATTCCCTGAGGAAGAGATATTAAATAAAATCTCAATGAGGATCTCCTCATTGGTGGATGAACATTCTAGATGGAGGGACCAGATGATGCAAATGCCTCAAGACCAATTTTAGCATGTTGGAGAAAGAAGGTTGGAGTGGCTGGAGCATGGTGTGTTAGGGGAACATGGTATAAGATTTGGTTAAAAAAAATCATAGGAACAGATAATGTCTGACTATTGAAGATTTGATTTTATTAGAACTACAAAGAAGCCAGTGGAAGTTTTGAAGTTTTAACAAGCTCACTTTGCCTGTGAGTAAAAGTGGTTCACAAGAACCAGAGACCAGTTAAAAGGCTATAGCAGGAAGACATGATGGCAGTTTCTGGAAATGGAGACAAAATGGACTGATGTGTCATATTCCAGACATAAAGATAAGAGGATGTGTTGATGGATTCAGCAGGGTAAGGGGGGAAGGGGGGAAGAGGAATCCAGGATAATTCCCAGATTTTTAGCATCAGGAACTTTGTGGATGATGGTGCCACTTGCTAATATTAGGAAGACTGGCCGTGAGGCATAGTTTTTGTTGAGAAAGTTAATAGTTCAGGTTTTTTCCAGAGTAAACATGAGAGGACACTTAGCCATATGGGATGTCAAGAAGCTAGCTAGTTAGATAGATTAGATGATGATTCTAGAGAGATGTTGACCGAGATACAGATTTGAGATTCGCGTCGCATATAAATGAGATTTAAAATCATAGTTCTGAAATAAGATAAAACCATGGTTCTGGGTGAGATTCACTAGAAAGAGCATGTAAAGAAAACAGTGGGCTTGGGACACCAAGACTTCCAGATAGGTGGCAACATAATAGAGAAAAAAAAAGTGTTTCACAAAGAAGAGTTAAGACTCTGTGAAATTCTACTGAGAAATTAAGTAAGGTGAGAAAGAGAAATGATCACTGGATTTCACAAAGGGAAGTCATTGGCATCTTTTCTCAGAAAATTCTCAGAGGGGTACGGGCACCAATGGAGTGGGTTGTGGAGAGACTATGAAGTGAGAAAGTACAGAACAATAACAGAGACGACTCTTTTAAGGAGCTGTACTGTGAAAGGAAGGGCAAATGGGAAGATGTAACACCAAGGGAAAGTTAATAGTCTTTTGTTTGTTTGTTTGTTTGTTTCTTTTTATAGGTGATTGTCACCTACCAAAAGAAAGTGATTTATCCTCTCCAATTATTCCTCTACTAAAAATTTTATTCTCTCTTCCAATAGAGACATGACCTGCAAGTTATAGTCCTATGCATTAAGAAGGAAAGAGATGCTAGAAAAATGCAATTTATCTTCAAATATTAATTGTCATGGGTGTGTGAATTCTCCTGAGTTCCATAACCTTGTTACTACATGAAGAATGTATATTCCTTTTCAATTCCTTCTTCAATTGTGAAATATTAACCATTCCAAATGACTTTGAAAATCCATATATAAATTTACTATTTTAATGTTAGCAAGTTAATTATCTATTATCCTGGAAGCTAGATACGAGTGGAGTCACCGTGATACTTATGATACTGAGGGGAAAGATCAACTCTGATGAGGTTCATTACCATTGTGAGGGGGACAAGGACCTCCAAGTTCCTTAACCCCCACTCTATGCCCGGGTGATGTGAAATCTCCAAATGGCTTTTGGTGCTTTCCTGCAAATGATCCCCTTCTCTCTGCACTGACAGCCATCAGCCATGCTCCCTGCAGTTTGACAGCCTGACATAACAGAGCAGAAATGCTGTGCTAAGAAAAACCAAACTTTAAAAACACACACGTAAAAGCACTTTGTGGAGACTTCCAAGGATATGCTTTCACAATCTTTCACTAAAAGAAATGTACCATTCTTCTAGAGGTGGGGAAAAAGCAAAATGCCAAAGCGTAATAAGACCAATGAAGAGTATTCCTCACCAAAAAATAATTTGTTGTCGGGACGCCTGGGTGGCTCAGTTGGTTAAGCGGCTGCCTTCGGCTCAGGTCATGGTCCCAGCGTCCTGGGATCGAGTCCCACATCAGGCTCCTTGCTCAGCAGGGAGCCTGCTTCTCCCTCTGCCTCTGCCTGCCACTCTGTCTGCCTGTGCTCGCTCGCTCTCTCTCCCTCTCTCTAACAAATAAATAAATTTAAAAAAAAATTAAAAAAAATAATTTGTTGTCATTGGGCTCTGGTTTAATGGAAGATTCCTGTCCATTGGTTATAAAAGAGAGTCACAAGTCCTAGACCCTTCGAAGGCCACTCAGTGTATTAGAGCATTAAACAGGTTCATACTTCCTTGGTGGGGTAGAGATGGGCATGCCACAGGGAGGGAAACTCCCATCTTGACAGTATTGTCTCTGAGGCCATGTTTCTCTTTCTGCTGTACAGACAGCGTCAGTGTTGCAACTGGGCCCAGCCCTGCTTCAGAAGAGGCTGCTGAAGTCTGTAAAGATGAAGGTATGAGACCACTTACTACATCTAAAACTCACAAACTCATGGAAGACCATTTGGATTTTGTTTTTGTGGAGAAATGAAGTAGTGAGCAAATCTATCTAATTCTCTTCAGCACCTCTATTACCAACACAATCAAATTATCCTGGCCATTCTGTTTTATGCCATATCTGCCCTTTCAGAATTTATATATACATTTAAATTTGTTCCTCTGAAAAGTAACTCTTTATTAAGTAGGAAAAATAATCAAAGAAATTATGTTCAAGGAAGATTGCCTATTTGAAACACCAGAATTAGGCAGTTCTGCTGTTTACAGCTACTCATTAGGAATAAGTACAAAGGAGCAGCATTTGGAAACCACCTACTGGGGACTCCATTATCCAGACATGATAAGAGAGAAAAATTGTTGAAAGGATTCTATAGAAATAAATCTTTGGTGGGAAGATCATCCGTCATTCTATGAACAGTTACTCTGAGAAAATGTTGCAGACCCAGGTATCCCCAGAAGAAAAAAGTAAAGGAAAATCATATTTAGACTCTAGGAAAAAATTTGAGGGAGAAATAGTGGGGACATTCATGTGCAGATGATAGAGTTAAAAAAATTATCTGAAGGAAAATGTAATAGCCCTTTCTTTTCTTTCACCCTGATTAACTGTCCCCAAACAAAAGTAATATTATTTTATATCTGTCATTGGTAGCTATTAAAAATCCCTCTATAGACTAGATTGTTGTAGTTATACAAATGGGCATCTGGTAAACCCATGCAATCTACTTGGAACTTTTAGATAAATACGCTGAATGCATTTGTTTTAGTTTGGAGTGATATGAAAATAGATTTATACTTGACATTGATACTTGCTATTCCTTGAACCACTATTTAGAAAATCAAAGTCATTTTACAATTTTAATACTCAGTTGTTTGCATAATTCCTTTATTTTATGTTGTCTGGTATATGGGTTTTCCTAAGTGAGGTGTCCTGTGTCATGAGAGTAGTTGCTAACATTGTGAACTCTGGGGCTAGATGGTTGAAGCTTAAACCCTGTCTCTGCCGCTCAAAATCGATGTAACCTTTGACAAGTAACTAAAGGAATTAACAAGTAATGACAAGTAATTAACCTCTTTATGCTTTTGTTTTCTCCTCTGTGGAGTGAAAACAACAATAGTATCTACCTTGAAAAAATACCATATACTTGTCAATTGCTCAAACTTTTCACCTGGCACGTGTACAGATTGGACTCTCCAAAGACAGACTCTGTGGTGGAGATTAGGAAACAAACATTTATCAGGGAGAGCTCTTAGAATCAACACCTGTGAAAGAGAAAGGGTCAAAGCAGAACTGGGTAGAGAGGGAAGTTGAGCTGAAAGGCATTATCAACAGAAGCCACAGCTAGTCTGAGGATAGCATGACCCTTCTGAGATGTCTCATCTGGGGTGAAAGAGTCAGGTCAGTAAGACCTTCCATTGGTAAGTCACCCGATAGTGGTAACCTTGGGAAGGGCGCGTGGCCTTACGTGAGGCAGAGGTTTTCCATTGAGGTAACCTTGATTACCTGAGATGAATGAGGACTGCCTGCACCTGGGAGAATAAATTCTTCATTCCTGAAGGGGTAACTGTGTTGCCCAACGAGCGTATACCACACTGTCATTTTCAGTGGTTCTTTTTTTTGCTCATTGCCACTTTTTAAATGAATCCCTTAATTCTCCTCTTCATAGCCATTTTTTTATATCTAAAAATGTAATAACATAGATATCCACATAGGTTCTGATAAGAAACCCCAGGTCACCTTAGAGAGAGAAATAAACCTGACTCAGTCACACTGGAAAGACAGAAAGTGGTGTTCATCTTAGGCAAATAATTTTGGATATTCTAGTCATTTAGCTTGTGATAAAAAAAAATTTTAATGTCATGCAGTTGAATGGCAGAGTTTAGGAAACAAGAGATCGTCTACTTTAAGTACTTCAAGCTGTGATTTTTTCCTGTTGAGCTGTTTCGTTTGGAGATATTACACCTTTGTAGAAACACTGTGATGTTTCTTGATGCTTTTAGGATCTCACACCATTAATTACTCATGCCAGGATCAATTTCTCAGAATACTTTTAGGGTTTTTTTGTTGTGTGAAACTTTTTTTTTTTAACGTGAAACTTTTAGTGGTGGTGACTCCAACAAGTTCTGTCACATATCATAAATGCAATTCCCTAGGAAGATTAAATGTGAAGTTTTAGGGATTTTACGGACATAAATTGTTAATATCCATTAACCTTTTGATCTTGGGGAAATGTGTTTTCAAATCTACATTAACATGTAGTCCCGTTGCAATTAAAAACAGAACACAGAAGATAGGATTTTTGCCTCTTCCTCCTGAAATAGAATATACACGAGAACAGTTTTTTTGATTGATTATCCGTACAAAACTCAGACCAAGTGTCTAATGCACGTGGAACTGGCATCTTGACTGACATATCCATAGCTTGGAACAAAAAAGAAATGAATTTGCCATTGAAATCCTCCCCAGACTGAGATCAAGTTGAGATTAGAAGGCAGTCACATGTGTTGAAGATTCATTTCAAGCATTCACCACTATTAGCTTTTATGCAGAAATATAGCTCTTCCTTGGTGACACTTGGGCTATTTGTGAGCTCTGCAGTTTTAAGATCGCTTATTAAAAATGCTTGTTACGGTCTCCAGTTTAAATGGCAGAATATTTTTGCTGACCAAAGGCCCTGAAGGAGCCCTTGCTTTCTTGCTTTTGTTTCCAGACTTAGATCCTGACCCAGCATCTTCTTGGGTTTTAGAATCACTGCTCTTATGGACTGACCTTCACTCTCTTTCTCTTTCTCTCTCCCTCCAAAATAATTCCCCCAAATTTGGAGACTCACCAGTTATTCCTCACTTTGCTTGTTGATTGGCTGGATTTACATTTGTAACTTTGTTTCGCCCAGGAAATTAGTGTCTTCTAAACTGCGAGGACTGAGAACAAGCCAACAAAAAGTAAGCTGGCTAATGTCACGTGGTTTGGGATATGAGACTTTTAAAAAATTAAAATAGGTACGTGAAAGTTGAATTTCAAGAGAAAGTGTCTTCTGGGGTGTCTTCTGTGCCTGCGATTTTGTTCAAATGTTCTAGACATATTTCCCACTGGGTACCAAGAATGGATGCTCATTGCCCATTTACCCCACATAACTGGGAACAATGCACGCTGCTAACAGAAGGAGGTACAACTGATTGGCTGTTGGATCAAGAGCTAGATTGTGCACTACAGACTGAAGGCACCTGTTCCCAATGACTCATTACAGACCTCGGGTGGGCAGGAGTTGAGTTGGGAGGCTGAAATTCGAGGAGGAGGAATGTTGATGAATAATTCATCCACAGGGTGGGGGGGATACCAGGGATGCAGCAGCCAGGACTGAACTGAAATGAACTCCAAGGTAAAGCTGGCCTGAGGAAATATCTGTAGGTCCATAGGAGTTCTTAAGTTACTTAAAAACAGTCATGTACTTATCTCTTGAGAGAGTTCTTTCTCTACTGATAAAAATATTCTATTTATTTAATGGTGGTTTATACTTTAAATCCTTAAAAACAAACCTGAGATTACAAATGTTAAGGCTTGTAAACCAACAAATGAAGAGGCGTTCCGATGAAGGGGAGGATAAACACAGGAGTAAACTTTATGCCAGGACTATCAAGTGCTCTGGTTGAAACTGCTGCCAAGTTTTTATTTTTATTATTATTATTATCACTATTATTTAAGATATAGTTATTCTTAATTCAAGGAGAACTCTCTGTTCTAGTTGTCTCAACCCTCTTAATAGCTCATCCTTACTCACAGCCAAGGCCAAAGTACTTTCCCGGAGTGGGAAAAAAAAAAGTGCTGTTTCAACACATCCCAATTCTCCTGTCTTATTATTTAATCAGTACCTAATTTGAATTTGAAGGTCAACTAGACCAAATCATATGCTCATTAATATTAAAAGAAAAATCAATTAATACTCAGGTGCATGCACGCCTGAGCTTGTATTCCTTTGGAGCTCTGTAAGTCCCATCATGGATGTTTGGGTGTTTATGAAGCGCGATGTCACCTGGCGAAGGATTTCTTAACCCTTAATCTGGTGGCAGACACCCTCAAGGTCACAATTTCTGTAAAATGAGAGCAATGCTCGAACAGGAGTCAGCCCTGCAAGGAAAACAAAAGAGAAAGGATGAAGTTATGTATGAGGAAGTGGATTTGGGTGTGTGCCAGAGATGAGCATACATGTCCCCAACCAGCGTTCCCTGGAAGCCTGGCCAAATGAGGTTGGCTCCCAATGCTTCTGGCCATGTTACTCCTCCTGTCTAAATCATTGCAGGGAAAGAAAACATTGTACCACCCATGAAATTCCTCTTGGGCTTCTGCAGTCTAATTTTTTCAGGCTTTTTTTCTATTCTTGGTGTCTGTCAGCCCCCTACTAAGGGTTCTCACCATGGTGGGACAGAGCTGTTCCCTGTCTTGGATCTGCATTGGTAGAGTTTCTGGATACACTGTAACACCTGAGTTATCACACGGATTTTAAGAGTCTGAAGTGTGGAATCAAAGTCATCGCCCTCTGGCAGCTCAGTGAAGGGGAAAGAACTAAGATGTATGGAGTGTCTCTGGCACTCAATGTTTTACATTTATGTACAATGTATTCTTCATTTCATGAAAGGGTAACCCAAGACTCATAAGCAAGAGAAAAATGTGTATCTGTGTAGTGGGGGAGAGGAAAACAACTTTATTACTATTTACTCCCAGCTGATATTGAAGTGGTATTTACATTTTGATAATCCCCCAAAGATAGCATTTTATTCTATTTTTAATATAACAACTATTTATTTTTTCTGCCTGTAAGAACAATACATATTTGTTGTAAACTATTTTAAAATGCAGGGAAACATAAAAGGGAAAAGCCTATGACCATTTTCCCTTTAAGAAATAAATTATGAAAAAATATTCCTCATTCTGATTTTTTAGTTAACAGTGCACTATGAATATTTCCCCGTGTCTTTAAATATTCCTCAAAGGCATGATTTTTATTGGAGGCGTAATATTTCATCATATGGTTGTCTGACAATTTACACAGCCAGTGTTCTGTTAGATTATTTTGTTATTTACAGTTTTCTCTCTATTATAAATAATAAGGAAATGCAGTGCATAGATTTTAAATAAATCTCAGCATTTCTATGATCAGTTCCTTAGAATAAATTCCTCATTTTTACTTGGGAAAAGGTTAAAATATTTTTATTGCTTACATTTATTTTCTTATTTTAACAGTAATGGGTGTTTATCATATGAAAAAAAAAGCAAAATAGAAATGAAAAATATCAGATCTCAATCCTAGAAACAAACATATAATAAACAAACAAACAAACATATAATATGTGGGTATATAAACTTCCAGTCTGTTTCTGATTGCTGTGGATAGATAGATGGATAGATAGATAGATGATAGATAGATAAATAGATAGATTTTTAGAGCATTATTTATTGATTTCAGAGAGAGAGAGAGAGCTAGCACAAGCAGGAGGAGAAGGGGAGGGAGTGGGAGAGAGAGATCCCAAGCTGACTCTGTGTGGAGCCCAATGCAGGGCTTGATCTCATGACCCTGAGATCATGACCTGAGCAGAAACCAAGAGCCAAATGCTCAACTGACTGAGCCACCCAGATGTCTGAAACTGTCTTTTAAATACAACATAGATTGTGAAATTATTTCCATGTCTTTTGATAGTCTAACAAAACTTAAGTGTACATCCCAATGAATGAATGCTTGTAAGTTACTTAGCCTTCTTCATTTGAGTCATTTCTTCATTTTAAGTTTTAAATTCTGTTCTGGTCAGGAATATTCTTTAACTTAGTAAATGTTCATGATCATTTTTGTTTAAAAAATGCAATATATGGAAATGCATGCAAATCTTTGTCTTTTCTACAATGAATAGAGTTTACTCCTTTCTTGATTCTTTAAATAATTGTATATTCATTGTAAAAAAATTCAAATCACCAAAAACAGTATATGGAATAGAATTTTTAAAACATAAGCAATCACAGCACCCTGAGATTACTACCATTCACATTTGGAGGACCGTCCATCCTTTCGTGTATCATTTTCTGGATATAGTCACCCACACAAAATTTTACCTAAGTTGATCATATAATGTATGATTTTAACGCAGCTTCCCCTTTTTTTTCTTGTCTGCTTACTTCCCACCTTCCAATAATTCAGTGAGTAAAATGTACTGATTAAGTATATTTAAGTACATTGTTTTATCCCAATTTCTGGAGTCCAGATTCCAGCTCTACCATGACCTGTTGACTTTGGGCAAGTTCTCTGTTCTCTGTACCTTACTTCCCTCATTGGGAAACGAGGAATTATAATAACACGTCCATCACAGGATACTGAACATTAAATGAGTTAATCCATTTATACATGTCAGGAGAGCCTGATATACAGTGGGAGCTCAAAATTTTTATCCATGGTTAGTATATATATAAACTTCTTTTATAAATATTGTATCATATTCTACATACTTTTCTGAATTTGGTTTTGTTGTAGGCAGCAAAACTTTGTAGAAATCCCTCTGAGTCATTTTGTGTAGATCTAATTCATCCATCTTAAAGCTCCTGTGATATCCCATGGCTTGGAAGTACTATAATTTATTCAGCCATTCTTCTGTGATGAGCAAGCACTTTCTCCCCACTTTATTGCCATACAAACAATGCTACATAGATGTCGTTGCCCATATATCCTTATAAGTAGTGCTTTTATTTGTATGGGAAAGATTCCAAGAGTGTGAGTTCTTTGTTTGAGGAGTATGTGTTTTTAATAGATACTGCCAAAATGCTTTCCCAAAAGGCTGTAACAATTGGCATTTCCATCGGCAATTCTGATTTTTGTTCTTTTCTAATATTTGCCAATCCAGTCAGTGGAAATAATATCTCATTACTTTTAAAAGGTCAGGATTATTATTCGAAATTTGTGGATAACTGTAGCTCTAAAAGTTTAAGAAACAGTTCTAGTTACCCCAAAGGTAGAACCAGAATTTGGAAACGAAGTCTGCTTAAACCGAAAGCCCATGTTTTGTCCATGGCACCATGCTGCTTCCCACATCATGCATTTGGAGCCAGAGATATTCCTTGCCTGAGGGAGGTGGGATGCAGATAGGTCCAGAGTAGTCAGCAGCATGGGAAAGCTGAGACCCAAACAAGGTGAGTAGGGCAGTGAGCTTGAGGCAATAGCAAGGGGAGTTTGGGACTTACTTGGTCCACATTGCAACCGGTCCTATGATGAAATGTGTTCGTAGAAACCTCCCATCTATCCTACCAGATATAAAGTCCAAACTCCTTTGTATAATATTTATGATCTTTCCATATATTCTGGCTCTACACCCGCACATATCCCGCTGTGTAACCCAACTCACATGTGTGCGGTTTCCCAAACCCCACTGCTGTACAAAGTTCTACCTTGGTTCTTTCACATCTGTTTTCTTTAAGATTCAAAGATTCATTTCCAATATCTTATCTGTACATGAGTCATTTACTCCATCGTTCCCTTCCCCCCTTTCCCTCCTTCCTTCTTTCCATCAACAATTATCTGAGCAAATATTTTTATAACAAGAATTATATTAGATGATGCAGCAGAAGGACATGCACATTTCCCCTTTCTTGATTTCTCCCCTGCTTGTTGCATTTCATTCCACACAATAGTGAACTGTCTTTTCTAGTTTCTTGTCAATTTGTTTGTAAAACTTCAAAACTTACTGTCACTTTGTATCAATATTAGTTATATACAGGACTTCTCTAACTCACTAGAATGTCAATATCTGAAAACCAGGTAACCCAGTCTCATTCATTTGCATGTTCTGTTCCAAGCCCAACACAGTGACTTGTGCACAGTAGGTCCTCAATATTGGATATACACAGCCTATGGTAGAAAACGAGCCACTTATAACTGTCCTAATATCATGGCCAAAATATTTATTATTATTATTAATGGTCCTAATAGAGGGAATTCCCTTTCATAATTCTCCTCTTTCAGAAATGAATTTTCCCCAAAATGTCATGCTAGAAAAACACAAAGGTAAATTCAAAGCAGAGACTTCCCTGTTTGCTCACTTTCATTTGGACAGTTCTCCCCTATCAGAGAACAAATAAATTCCTTCTAAAGGGTAAATGTATATAGATTATTTGCTATGGTTAAAGCTCATTATTTATGCTTAATTTATGATGAAGCTTTTCCAATAAGCTTTTCTAATGTTTTGATTAAATATGCTTTAAATTGGATTAAATGGGTAAAAGTAGATAAAATCATTTATCTTCTTTTTAGTATTAAAAGTGTATTTATCTACCGCAGTTTAAAATATTCTCAGGTGGCTGTTGGAAGTCAAGTAGCAGTTGCCTTACAATTATATTTTCATATATATTATTTTTCTTTCAAATCAAGTGTGACTGTAATTATATATTGGTAACATTCAGTTTAGTTCTGTGATGTCTTGGGAAGCATTTCTAAAAATCTGATGAGTGAGACTTGGAAACAAAATCATCAGATTAGGATATAGGGATTATTTGAGTGGGGTTGCAACCCCTTGCCCCAACACACAATACTGGACCTAAATTTAAGTCCAAATAGGTCTAAGTTAGTATGAGCATCCCTGAGATCCATTTTTAGATTCAAAAACCTAAAATTTTGTGTTCTTTGGTGCAAGTCATGCAGCCTTTATGAGCCTCAGTTTGTTTTGGATTCACAATATCACTCCTGTGTGACTTTAGGTGACTTTTTAAAGTTGTGCCTCAGTTCCTCCTCTGTAAAATGAGGATAATAATAGTATTATAAGGTCCAAATATCAACATTGGAAGAAGTTAATTCCAGCCCTCCTGAATGACTTGAAGGCGTTCAAGACTTCAGTGGAGGAAGTAATTGCAGATGTGGTGGAAATAGCAAAAGAACTAGAACCAGAAGTGGAGCCTGAAGATGTGGCTGAGTTGCTGTAATCTCATGAGAAGACTTGAATGGATGAGGCGTCACTTCTCATGGGCGAACAAAGAAAGTGGTTTCCTGAGATGAAATCTACTCCTAGTGAAGACAATGTGAAGACTTTTGAAATGACAACAAAGGATTTAGAATATCACATAAATTTAGTTGATAAAGCAGTAAGAAGACTGACTCCCCTTTTGAGAGAAGTTCAACTGTGGGTAAGATGTAACATGTGACGGAGAAACAGTCTGTGGAGGAGTCAGTCCACATGGCAAATTTCACTGTTGTGTTAGTTTAAAAATTGCCACAGTGACCCCAGCCTTCAGCAACTACCAGCCCGGTCAGTCAGCAGACATCAACTTGGAGGCAAGATCCTCTACCAACAAAAAGATTCTGATTTGCTGCAAATTCAGGTGATGGTTAACCTTTTTTTTTTTTAAACAATTAAGTATTTTTTTAATTAAGGCAAATACATTGTTTTTTAGACATAATGCTATTGCATACTCAATAAGCTACAGTGTAGTGCAAACAATAACTTTTTTATGCACTGAAAAATCAAAAACTTCACTGGACTTGCTTTATTGCAATATTCACTTTATTGCAGTGGTCTGGAACTAAATCCACAATATCTCCAAGGTAGATGGAGCTCATAGATACAAAGAACAGAACGGTGGTTGCCAGAGGTGGGGGATGATGAGCGGGAAAAATGGATGAATTGTTTTTGTTTTTACTTTTTTTACCTTAAATAAATGGAATAAATTTATATTTACTAAAGATTAAAAAAAAGTATTTAGGTCACATTAGAGTACATCTCAAAGTACCTCAGAGAAAGTAACAAAATAAACTGAAGAAGAAGACGAAGAGGAAGAGGAAGAAGAAGATGAAGAAGAAGGAGGAGGAGGGGAAGAAGGGGAAAAAGGAGAAGAAGGGGGAGGAGGTGAAGAAAGAGGAGGAGGGGGGAGGGGAGGAAAAAGAGGGGGAGGGGGAGGAGGAGAAGGAGAAGGAGAAGAGAAGGAGGAAGAGGAAGAAGAAGAAAGCAAACAAAGCTCAGCTCCCTTTTACACAATGATAACATATTTTTAGTGACAGAAACTAATTTTTAGTTCTAGCATTATATGGAGAAAATCAATATTTTCCAGTGGTCCTGAGGTGGTCTGGTGTATGACTTCAAGAGAATTTTGTGCCTATTTATACCCTAGTATAATACAATAGACACAATAAAAATTCAGAGATTAGCAGTAAACACAGACTACTCCCGGGTTCATTTATATCCTTACATGGACATGGTTAAGGAAAAAAAAAAAAAAAAAGTTTTGGAGTGATTTTTCTTTTTTAAAGCACATATACATTACTATTTCAATTAAAAACTAAATGTTGTACTTTAAAGGAATTTGAAAGGATTTCAAATTAATTTTGAAGATACGTACTTTGGCCACTGCATGAATGTGACTACACTAAACAACAGAGATCCTGACAATGGCTCATGTGCAATGGGACATGATCATATTTTAAATGAGCAAAGACACTAGAGAAAGGTTATATTAAAGAATTGACTCCACGTTCACAAGCAACTTCATGGGGCTTTTGCTCAGACATTCCCATGTTTAAATTTTATAGTATTCATCAGGATGTTAATCACTGTTCTTATAAAAAGACTTCTACAGCCAAAATGTTTGAAACTACAAGGTTAGACAAAGTTGAGCAGTTTCTACAGATTTCTCAGATGTCTCAACATGTTCACAGGCACTGAGAAGGTCAGGTGAGGCAGAAGCATATGGCATTTCCCACAGTAATTGACCAAATCTCATTAAAAAATGTTTTGCTTCTCACTCTTTTTATAGGTAGACTATTTTTAAATCCAACAAAACATAGTTTGGGAAACAAGTCCACATTCTATCCAAACGAGTTAAGGAACATGAAGTTTTGAGGTCAATAAATCATGCTCACTATTATAAGACAAAGTAAGCAATGATGGAATTACTTTTTTAAAAATGAGGTCTGAGTTTCTTAAATTTGTGATAGTACAGTGTTGCTGAGGAAACGTTCTCCCAAGTTTCAGAAAAGGATGTAGCCTATCATAGTTTTTGACAATAGATATTTTCATGAGCAGAAATATGTTGTCCTGCCTCATTCCTAATGATTCTTGTTGTCATCTATTCTTTCCACCATGGTTCCCCGGGGGGTATATTTATTGCAAGAGACAGAGCGAGTCAGAGGGAAAGACAGAGAGTGTCTCAGAACTGCTGCATTCCTTAACAAAAAGAAAGTAATAATTGGCGAGCTAGTGGTAGAGACTGGAAGGTATTTTAATCGAGTACAAAGACAAGGTTTCCTAACAAGCATTGTTGGCATTTACTGAAAAGTTTGTCTTCCTATTTCATTTGGAAATTTGCCCTGACATTTTGCACCAGATGTGTTAAATTAAAGTAGAAAGACAGGCAGAAGGGACAGTAACACTCATATGCACATATGCATACACAAAACAACACATGTACACACATATATACACACATCCTATGCACACACTGTGTTTTGAGACCCAAATAAATCTGTATAGGACAGCCTTTCTCCCAGCTTGACCTATGACTTAGGATGTTACTGTGATAGTGGCAGACTCATCAAAGTCTTTCAAAAGCCATTAAATGCCTTCAGTTTACCAACTATCCATAAATGTTGTCTATGTCAACCATAGTGTGAGAATCAATTCTAAATATTCCCTTCATATTTACTTCTGTTGAAGTAACCCTTCGGTTGACTTCTGTTGACAGTTATGGACTTGAGACCACTCTAAGCATCCAGCTCTGGGTTTCTCTGGATCCCTCTTTTCAATTTCAGGGGGAAAAGCAACCATATTTTCTCATCCTGCAACTTCCCGCTTCCTGTTTTCTGCTTTCTGGGACTTCCTTCCAATCAGAAGTCCTGGTGTAGACTAGTCTAGAGAACTTGTATCTACAGCTACTTATGTGTTACTTACTATCAGTATTTCCCAGGATCAGTGGGAAGAGTAGGAGTTGCTGAAGCAAACCTTTGCACGCATAGGCCTTCCTCTCCTTGACAACATTTTTTGTCCATGTTCTGAGCCCCTCCTCATTTCCTCTCTAGCACTTCTCCCAAGGTTTAGCCAAGAGAACCTAGCAGACTCCGCTTCCACTTTATTCCGTGAAACATCAATTCTTCCATCTTTAATTCCTTTCCCCTTCTCCTACCTAATGGGTCTCCTCTTTGAACCATACTTCCAACTCCACAATCTCTCTTCTTCATCAAGGGTAAAGAAACCAGGAATTTACTTGTGGTCCATAAGGTGACCATATGCCCTGGTTGTTTTGTTTTGTTTTGTTTTGTTTTAAGTACAATTACAACTGCAAAGATTTTATCTTCATATCAGACCACATAATATGATTTCTGGGAGGAAAATAATAAAAGAAAAAAAAGTCTTCTTGAGCATAAACTATCACCCCTTGGGAAACTGGATTTCACTGTTGTTTCCACAAGTTTTCTGCTAGTTTTTCAAGAGGGAAAAAATGGAGGTGAGATGTAAAAAATAATCGTTATATTCCTCCCCCTCCCCCTCAAAATATCTTTTCTGTTATGTTATGTCATCTTTGCTAATTTTTCCTTTATTTTGAAAATGCTTTCAGATGAATAAAAAAATTGTGTGTCCTAAGAGCTTTGCGCAGAGATCCTAACTAGGTAGATTTGAATAAATGGCAGTTGGAAAAATATAATGCCCAAATGTCATAATCTCACTTAACTCTTTCAGTGTTTCTTTTAGATGGACTATGAGTTAGGTAACGCTAGCTGCTGTAACACAAACATCAGGAGAAATGTGTTTTCTCACGTCCAAAAATTCCACAGTGGAAGGCGGGGTTCCAAGCTGTCATCCGGGGACTCAAGCTGATGGAGGCTTGTGAGTTCCAGCCTGCAGCCCCCAGGTTGTCCCAAGTCTTGACATCCAGTCAGCAACTAAAGAGGAGAGAAAAAGGGTTGCATACACCTGGGTATTTTTATGGCCAGGCCGAAGAGTATCACCCAGAACGTCTGCCCAGTTTCTGTTGACCAGAACTCAGTCACCTGGCCCTGCCTGGCTACAGGACAGCTCTTCCTGAGTCCTTTAGGCTTCTCCTTCCCATGTGACTAAGATGAGGGAAATGGATTTGTTGAACAGGTACCCAGTATCTCCTAGAGATGAGTGGTATTATTATTATTATCAGTCATTATCATTATTATTTTTATTTTATGTCCCCGATTTTACAAATGAGGCAACCAAGGGGCAGCAAGAGAAGGAGAGAGATAGAATCCTCAAGCAAATTTCCTGCTGAGCATGGAGCCCAGGATCCTGAGATCACAACCCAGCCACAATCAAGAGTTGGATGCCCAACCGACTGAGCCACCCAGGCTCTGCTATATTCCAAAGACAGTAATGCCCCATTCTAAATAATAATATATTGGGATTTTTGTGTGCCCTTTTAAAGCTGGATCATGCTATAATTTTTATTCATTCTTTGTATCCTTCCTTATTCCATAATCACATTTAAAACAGTTCCCTCAAAACTGACACCTGTCATGAACAACAGGGTCTTTACATGTGCTAATAAACGAGCAGATAGCTCAACAGAGGCTCAAACAGAACTCTGATTCACGAGTTTGATTATTGGTTTTCCTGTTGGCAGATATCTTTTTATATTTGGTCTTGGAATTCAATATTCGTGTTATATAGACAGCTGGTTTTAATGAGTCTAAGGTCAAGTGTATATATTTGAACCCTCTGTGAGTCAGCTAACCTATATAGATAAAAAAATTAATGGTCATATTCATATATTGTACTTGAATATGATCTCATATCTCAAGTCAAGTAAAAGGTGACAGCTCCTGAGGTTTACTGCCATTACCAGACAAAGCAAAATAAACAGATTACAGCCCACTCTGTCTTGAATTCCTGTAATACCTGCATGCTTCCCTCAAAGTAAAAAAGTAAAAAAAGTAAAAAAGTAAGAAGTAAAAAAAGTAACTGTAAGGTGCACCATGATAAACTCTCCTTGTCCCTCCATTCTTGTCTCACAGAACCTTCTCTCCCCTCACTATGCTTCATGCTCATTGTGACCTTCCCTGGTCATCTTTTTAGGTGGAACCTTTCTCTACTAAACCTTTATTCCAGCCCCCTCTTATCACTTCATTATACCTACTGCTTACTTTGTAAACCTCTGTTTTGTTTTGTTTTTTCCATACTTGCCCTTTATCCATCTTCCTCCACTGTAACTTAAATTTCATGGGGGAAAGGACCTAGTCTGTGTTGTTGATCGTTTTATCCCTGATTAGTACACAATCTGGCCTAGACAAAGTACTAAGTAGTAGTTTAAAAGTATGGGTGTTGGGGGCTGGGGGCTCAGTCTGCTGGGCACCTGGCTCTTGATTTCTTCTCAGGTCATGGTCTCAGTCAGGGTCATGGCTTTGAGTCATGCATCAGGCTCTGCACTCAGCATAGAGTCTGCTTGTCCCTCTCCCTCTGCTTCCCCCCTCATTTCTCTCTCAAATGAATGGATAAAATATTTTTTAAAAATAAGGCTTTGAAATGTATGGGTGTTTTTATGGCCATTAAGAGATACTCACTGGGTTTTAACTTTCTAAGACTTTCTGCAATATAAAGAAGAAAATACGGTTCTTGCCCTTTAAGGAAGTTACAGTCTAGCCAGAAAAAGGAGATATGTAGGTGTTAGTTACATAGGCAATATCAGCAAGAACAATAATAGTAGCAGCTAATATTTATCTAACCCTTGTTATATACCAGGTACTATTCTAATGTTTTCATTCATTCCCTCTCACCCAAGATATAAATGCAGCTATCATTGCATTGGGCAGACAAGGAAAGAGAAGCATGGTGCAGGGAGTAAGTGGTCTGAGGCCACATAGCTAGCATATAAGACAGCTTACCAACCAGACAAAGCATGACAAGCACCAAGGAAGGATTACACTGAAACATATTATAGGAGATGGGAGTCAAGGAACATCTTTAGCTTGGGATTATCTGTGAAATGAGGGTAGAGAATCTGGCATTTGAACTGGGATCTGAAAGATGCACAATGGTAATAAATTAGAAAGAAGCTATTCTCATTGAGAAGAGCATCTATGAAAGAGTGGAAGTAGGACATCAGACAACCTATTTTAGGTACGATGAATAGATCCACATGGTGTCATGATAGATCCATCCATCCACTCATTAATTAGTCACTAAATTAGAGCCCTGAATTTCATACTAAGAAGTTTGGGTCAAATCAATATAAAGCAAAAATTTTCAACTATTAAATATTGTTGGGTTCTAAATAGTTTTAGTGTGGTGGTTGTTACAAAATTATCATTCTCTTTCTTCCTCTAATTCCTTCTCAGAACATCCTCTCTGATTATCCCTAATTAGACTTTTCTTCTCCTCAGCTATCCCTATTAACATTTGCAGGTGCTTCTCTATAAGCCCAATTAGATTTTCTCGTTTCTGATAGACCATCCTCTGGCAAGATGCAGTTTCCCATCTTCATAACTTTAGCCTTCAAATAAACATGTGTTTAGTTATTTGTCTAACTCAAGCTAATACTAAGTTCTCTAGAACAATGCTGTCCCATGGAGATAAATATGAGCCACAGATGAGAGCCACATATATAATTTTAAATTTTTTTAGTAGCTACATTAAGGAATGAAAAAAGAAAAGGTGAAAATTGTTTTAATAATATATTTTACAGGGCACCTGGGAAGCTCAGTTGGTTAAGCATCTGCCTTCAGCTCAGGTCATGATTCCAGAGTGCTGGGATCAAGCCCCACTGTGGGCTCCCTGCTCAGCGGGGAGCGCTTGTCCCTCTCCCTCTGCCCCTCCCCACCATACATGCACACTCTCTCTCCCAAATAAATAAAATCTCAAAAAAATTATAAGAAAAATATATTTTATTTAACAATTATATCCAACATGGAATAATTTCCTTGTGAAGTCTAAATAAAAATTAATAATGATATATTTTGCATTTTTTTTGTACTGAGTCTGTATGACTCAGTTACATATTTTGCATTTACAGAACATGTCATTCAGACTTGCCACCTTGCAAGGACTCACTGGCCACATGTGGCTGGTGGCTAATGTATTGGACAGTGTCTAGAATTAGCTTGTGAAGAAATAGGTTGCAGTGATGGCTTATCACTTTAGTCTTGAAGCATGATTCTTTTTTTCCTTTTAAGATTTTATTTATTTATTTGACAGACCGTGATCACAAGTAGGCAGAGAGGCAGGCAGAGAGAGAGGAGGAAGCAGGCTCCCTGCTGAGCAGAGAGCCCGATGCGGGACTCGATCCCAGGACCGTGGGACCATGACCTGAGCTGAAGGCAGAGGCTTAACCCACTGAGCCACCCAGGCACCCTGAAGCTTGATTCTTTAAGAGCTCTTGCCTGCAAGATTTAATACAAGCAGCTGTGATATGACCTGGGCCTTTCTTGACACTCGAGCAAGTTTTTTGTTTTTGTTCTGTTTGATTTTTTATTTTTCTGAGTATATGTGAAGCTTCAAGGAAGTTCGGATTTTTAGCAGTAAGATCCAGTATATCTGCTGTTAAAAGAGAAGTGTCTGAAATGGCTCTCACAGACTCAGCCCCTCGGAGCTGTGTCCTTCCTCACCACGTACGAGGTGCTTGCTCTCCCTGCAATGGAAAATCTGTGGGTGGTCCATCTGAGGATACTTATTTTTAAAATCCTCCTCTGAGTCCAAGCTGACTTAGCTACAGAGAAGACATGCACACAGATGGAGCTTTGGTTCACAAATGCAGTATGTTTTAGTGACGGTTCTTAAAGAGTGGTCCCTGGAGCCGCAGGACCAGCATCAGCTGGGATGTTCTTAGAAAAGCAGTCTCTCAGGCCTCACCCCAGACCTACACCATCAGATGCCCTGGGAGAGGAACCCAGCATCCTGTGCGTTAAAAATCCCTCCGGGGGATCCCAGGGCGCGCTAATACTTAAGAACTGCTGTGGTTAAGGAAAAATAAGTTGAAGGCAAAGTATGGGGAAGCAGTGAATGTTTGATACTTGAAAAGAGAAAAAAAACACATTATTTTCACTCTTCCAGTAAGATTCACCGCAGGATCTATTAACTTGGCCAGCCTTCCTAGCACAATTAAAATTCACTTTCCCAAGCAACCATATGAATGAATTTCGCCAACGTAATATGGAGCAAAGGAAACCAGACAGAGAAGAGCATGTATTGTGTACCATTCCATTTATATAAAGTCTGAAAGCAAGGACAACAGATAAATGCTGTCGCAAGTCAGAGTGGTGATTTTTGGAGGGGAGGAGAATGGTTGAAAGGGGGAAGAGCTGAGCTGCCAGGAAACTGGGTATGTTGTGTTTCTTGAGCTGGTGCTGGTTACACAAGGATGTCCATTTGTGACAATATGGCAAGCTGTGTACCTCATGAATTTTGTACTTTTCTTTATTTATCTTCAATGAAAAGTTGACAATTCCAGAGTTTTTTTTCCTCAAAAATCATGGACACACCTTTTTTGGAAATGTCGAGTGATGGAAATGGCATGCACTGTAATTCAGCACCCTACCCCCACCCCCACCGATAAATAACAGAGGTTTTGCCTTGAAGTGACCTGTTTTATACTTGTCTGAGCTTGAGGATAAACATAGGCTGCCCTAAGGCTCTCCTGCATCCCCCGTTTCATTAAGGTCCTTCCTCCACTGTTGGTTTCTGCTCAGTGTCAACCTCTTCTTATTCTCAGCTGACATCAGACACATTTTTTTATTGATTTATTTATGTATTTGAAAGAGAGAGAGAGTGGGGGGGGGGGCAGAGGGGAAGAATCTCAAGCGGACTCCTCGCTGAGCGTGATCTCACGACCCTGAAATCATGACCTGAGCCGAAAACAAGAGTCAGATGCTTAATCCACTGAGCCACCCAGGTGCCCCCAGACCCATCTGATTATTAAGTCATGACAGCAAACTGGGCTCAAGCAGGATCCTTCCAAGAAGATCAGCATTTTTAGAAGTCCCCAAAGGAAGAAGTTTCAAGTCCCCAAAGGATGACATGCTTCTGTGGGAACGATGAGTGACAGAGTGGTTATTCTGGAACAGATGTGCCCTTACATCTCACAGCACAGAGAGCCATCAGGCCACTAGCTGCAGCCACTCACTCGGTCGCCTCGATCAGATGTGTCTTCCTCACCGGTGATGTAAGGAACAGTAGAACCCGAGTATGAGCATAGCAGAGAGGCCAGGGTTGTGACAGTGGCCTGAATAGGATGCAGTGTTCCAGACGGACGTACTACTAATCTGACACTGGCTCTGATTCTGTTTGCAAGTGGTGTTTTGTCAAGTAAGGCCACAAAACAAGAAGTGACCACAGATATGTGTTGGAGGGTTATTCAGTCCTTACGCTGTAGATCTTTTGGTCTCTAACAATAAAGCTACCTCTCATTGTTTCCCACCAATATAAGAACATCAGAGACTGTTGGTTAGTAACCTGTTCTCACTATCGTTTTTGAAAACTTATCACTATAGTTCTGTAGTATAAGCAGAACTAATCATCTGCCAATTCCTTCTAGGACTTAAGATGCTTCTAAAATGCCAACATATTTCCATGGTGTTTGGCAAGCCATGAATTAACTCCCCTCTTTGCAGGGAACTTACGGCCATCCTGTTATCAGGGACCCTGCCCCAGTGGATATGTCCATTCTGATTAGTGGAGTCCAATGCCAGTTATTGTTCTGGATATCACCCCAGATTCCCTTAACATGACTTTATCTGTGCTATCCAAACTGTGACTCCTTGATACAGTTGAAGGATCAGTGAAAATTAACTCCAGAGAATTAGGGTGGGGAAAGGGAACCTAACATTTAGGGAAGATTCCATTTTCCACATCCCTTTTGAGATTTAGTTCTGCGGGGCAACAGGGGTATCAACTTGAATAGCTCACATTCAAAACTGAGGGGTGCCTGGCTGACTCAGTCAGTGGAACATGTGACTCTTGATCTCGGGGTCATAGGTTCAAGCTTCACGTTGGGTGTAGACTACTTAAAACCTTAAAAAAAAAAAAAAGTTAAATAAGTCACCCAAACACAGAAATGCATATGTCAGTGTTATGGAGGGAATGCTTGTGTCTTCCCCAAACAGAAATGTCCTATGGGGACTCCTAGCCCCCAGCATGATGGTATTTGGAGATGGGGTCTTTGGAAGACAACCGGGTTTAGAGTAGGTCCCCAGGGTGGAGCCCTCAGTGGCCTTTTTAAGAAAAGGAAGAAAGAGAGATCTCTGAGTTTCCATTTGCACACACGCTGGTCCACGTGAGAACAGAGTTAAGAAGGCAGCCTGCTGCAAAGCACGAAGAGTGCCCCCACCTGAGACAAAATCCGTTAGTGTACTTTGATCTTGGACTTCTAGCCTCCACAGATGGAAACAAACAAATTTCTGTTGTTTAGGCCATTCAGACTCTGGTGTTTTGTTATGGCAGCCCAAGAAGACTAATATGGTTGGTCATTACATTAGAAAAATCTATTAAAATTATTTTTAGAACTCATAGTTAAATCTAGTGTAAAATAGTAGTAAATTAAAGTAAATTATTTTATTATTTATTTCTTCCTGGAAATAAAAAAGAACACTTTTGAGTGAATCCTTAGTATACTTCCCAAGACCCTCCTAAAATCACATTTTTCAGTATTTTGTTTTAACACGTTTTTCTCAGTTTATGAGGCAAAACATTGCCTTCATCATACCAATGCTTCTATACACCCCATTTCCTATAATACCAGATGTCACCTGATTTTTCCCCCACCAGGGTCATATCAGAAAATGAAATTTACTGAACTTGTTTTATTCTGCATGACCAGGTTGTTCCCCTCTTTAACTTTCTCTAAGTTTCTTGGTTCAGTATTTTTCAATCTGTGTACAAGTTTCATGAGGGTGCTGTACATTTGAAATGCCTAAAAAGGTGAGTGTTTTTAAAAAATGGATCTAAAAGAATGCCATACTTCTAAAAGTAGTGTTTGTAAAAGGCACTTTAGAGATGTTTGATGTATCTGTACATGTTAAAATTAGATAATGAACTTGCAAGATCTACAAAGGGAGCGAGACCCAACTCTCCCAAGTTCTGCAGAAGTGACACACACTGGGGTTACTGCTGTTAGAAGGAAAGTCAGCAAGGAAGTAAACCACTTCAGCAGCCCCAAGGACTGGGTCCTCCGGAGGCAACACCAGCTCAAGCAGTTCCTCCACGTTCTCAGTAACTCCTCAAATAGCTGTCCACTCAAGGAGCATCAAAAGCTTACTACCTTCTTTCCCTTTTCTACTCTTCTAAAGCCACAGGTCACTTATTATGCTTCTTTGTTCTACCCTGTCAGCAGCTTGTGTTTCCTCCCTTCTCTTTCAGTGAATCTCTGCCTTTAAACCACTCAAGGCTTTGAAACTTGGCCTATTTTACCATCAAACGCTCCCAGACTAATACATTCCTAAAGAGCTAACGGATTCCTCTCAGCATAATCTAATATTAATTCTCTTCTGGAAGGTGGAGGTGTCCTATCAGACCACCCTTAGGTCTGTTGGCCAACCCACAGATGACTACCCAGGAACAATCCCTCACCAATCATCTGTGACCCAGCTTTTAGAATTATATGGTGCCAGACATGGCAACTTCTTTTCTCAACTTTCCCTAGTCAGGGGGCAGGCACTTTCCCCAGCATTCCCTAATTAAAGGCAACATGGCACAAGAAGGCTGTTGTAAATCAGAATGAGGTAAACATTCACATTTTTGCTGCTGAGTAATAGGAGACAGTTTAGTGACTAGCTTGGCTGTCTTGGTTTGGAGTCTCCAAAAGCAAAATTCTCAGACGAGGATATGGGGGCAAATGGTTTATTTGAGAGGTGGTCCCAGGAAGCACAGTGAGGAATGGAGGGAGAGGACAGCCAAAAGAGGGTACATGAATAAGGGGAACTGGGACTCTATTTCTCCAAGAAGTATAGACCATATTCAGAATTGTCTCCCAAAGAGGTAAGGAAACAGGTCGTATCTCCTGAATCTCTTGGGGAGTCTCTAGCTGGGTATTATCTGTTGGATACTTCTGGTTCATCCAAGGAAAAATGCCCTCAGTCAGAGTCTCAGAAAGGAGCTCCTCTCCTGAAACCATTTGCTGTGATCTCAGGAGTAGCCCAGTGGGATATTGGTGGGGCATTTTCCACCACGAGGCTTAGCTATAGAGAGATCTGAACTCTCTAGACCTCAGAGGTGGGCGTGGGCTGGGAAGATATAAGAGAAAGAAGACTGGAGTGAATCCAGTATTGGGACGCCCAATAGCACAACATAGGATTATTTAGAATTGCAGGAAATTGGATTAATTTGAACATCCAATAATAGACACAATGGTAAACTAGCTTGTGGTAGGTCTACAGAGTGAACCACTCTGAGGCCATTCATACTATAGAATTATATTCAGTAGCCTAGTGGAACACTGAAGAAAAAAATAACCAAGAAAAGTAAGTACATCCATTTTCATTTGGATGGGTTTGTGGGTCCTTCTAGATATAAGGAGCAAGTAAGTTCTAAGGAGAAGACATCCAGGTCCTTGAAGTTCTCATAAAATGGGTAACTCCCATGAAAGGTCCAAATGCTTATGTTAGTCTCTAAACACATCCCTTTACATCACTTGGGCAATAAGACTCAAAAAAAGACTGCTCCAAAAGGGTGAGTTTTGACTCAGTCCATTAGGAACATAGGAAATTCCTCTGGCTCTCAGCAGTGTTGGGTCCCCGGCATCCCAGTCACACTCCCCAAGCATCTGGCTGAAAAGAATCTGAGCCCAGAAGTTGAAGCATTTATGAATCTGGGGATAGACTCTGTCTACTGCCTCAGCTTCTCCACAAAATAAAATAACTGAGAAGTAATGGCCAGTCTGTGACTCTGCCCAGAGTTAGGGTCCAGAAAGCCTTTATCATCTCTCCTACAGGGAATATTCTCTCAAAGACTTTCCATTATCAGATTGAATTAAAAAGTGTAAATAAAACACTCCCTGATTTATAGATGAACATTTTAATAGAATTACAAGTCAGTGTCTACCTAGAACCATAACTACTCTTCATGCCTGTGGTTTGGTCAGATTTAAAAAAAAAAAGGGGGGGGGCGGAAATCCTGCTGTGCAAGCCTTAGCAAGAAAGAGGGAGGCAAGATCAGAAAGGAATCGGAAGGATGGAGGTCAAGGACAGCAGGTCACAGACAACTGGAAACAAGAGCAGATTTGCCTTTGTTTACATTGCCAAGGGGGAAAAATTAACTTGATGGAAAAGGGTAATTAAGCATTTCTTTTTCCATCATGGTCCAGCCTGGCTTCATATCCAGCTGTTCTATTAGACACTGTGATGACTCTTCTTCGAGTCACAGAGTTAACGATGGCCAATGTGGCACCGATGTCACACAGCAATACTTCCCCCACCATTAACCTTTGTTTTATTAATGGTAAAAATCTCAGAGTGAGAAGTGTCCAACTCAGGTAGGCAGATAACGAGGGAAGCCTAAATGTTTACAGAGAGGTGTTGTCAGAACAAAGAGATAATTTGAACAAATCAGCAGATTAGACTTGAAAGGTGCTTATCTAGCCCTCAGTTCCTAAGTGTACAAACTGAGACATTGTAAGGTGAATGGGTTTTCCTAGAGTTATGAAGGTTGGTATTGTGAATCTAGGATCACAACCCCAAGCCAGTGTCCATCCATCATGACTGACCCTCTTATTTGCTTGTATTTTCAGTAACAACCTGTAGAAAAATAGCCCCTCCAATGTAGGAATTAGCTGGTTTACACAAGTTATTGTTTGGAATCTGGTGTGTGTTTTTCTAATAGAAACAAAGTTAGTGGTACATGGTGGTAGTTTTCCCAGCCCTGCCTCAGAGACGGTTAGTAGCTGCATTTTAGAACTTTGGGAATAATTGGCCCCATTTTAATGGGGGTTAATGATTGCACAATGAAGACAAATGACCGACCACAGCTCAGTCTGGCCTCCCAATGCTCAGGGCAATGTCCTGTCCTATGGACCTGGTAACTTTACAGGTAAATATAGATCAGCCTTGTATGTCCAGCTGCACTGGGACCGAGCATAGTTTAGATCATTGCCATCTGAATACTCTAGGAATGTATTGCAGGATACATTTCTCGGATATAGAGGAATAGTCCCTGCAAAGCTTCAATGAGACCATAATCGGCTGTGGAGATGCTAGTTTATGGTGGATAAACATACTGTTCAGATGGAGGAAAAACTACTTTAATTGCTTCACATAATAAACCAGCGATTCAAATGAGCAGGCCAGAATAAATGTTTTGCTTGTTATAATGGAATCAGTTTACAAGAATCAGAGGGAATCCAGGTGATTGTGGTTTCTGTGCAAGGTAAGAGACTCGTGGGTGAATGTTTACAGGCTACAGAGCAAATATTTCAGGCATAGGTGTTTGTACATCACACTTATTTTGTTCAGACCGCTTGGAACTTTTATACCAAAGTGACCTCCTACCGCAACTCTCCATAGTAGTCAGGGATTACCTTTCTTACTAAATGGATTTTGTACATCCTCTGACTTGAAAATATTTTCAAAGTCAGTTAATCATCCGTTCGGTTTTATACTTTATAGACATTTCAAATTTTGGTCCAAAATATTGTTTACCCGCTGGATTGTCCTCTTCATTTGTTAAACACATCTGTATATGTTTTTAGCTCTTTTCTCAAGTCAAATCTACCTTAAGAATTCAAGAAGTGGGGTGCCTGGGTGGCTCAGTTGGTTAAGAGCTGCCTTCGGCTTAGGTCATGATCCCAGGGTCCTGGGATGGAGCCCCACATCGGGCTCCCTGCTCAGCAGAGAGCCTGCTTCTCCTTCTCCCTCTGCCTGCCACTCGACCTACTTGTGTTCTCTCTCTGTCTCTCTCTGTATCAAATCAATAAATAAATCTTAAAAAAAAAAATTCAAGAAGTGCCATCATTGATGAATTCATGGAGTGGGCATCAAATTCTAGAGCTGCTTCTCGATTATAATCCTAAAAACCTTTTGTAAAATGGCTGTTTCACTGGCATTAAGATATAAATATTCTAGTTATTTTTAGTCTTGTCAGGGTCATGGGTCCCTATGAAAATATGATGGAAACTATCTCCTTCTAAATAAGTGAACATGACAATATATGTACACATTTTACATATCAATTTATTCCTCTAGAATATATTTAGGAGTTAAGAACTAAGTTCTTAATTAAGGTTAAGAACTTTTATTGTAAGGGGAGATTTTCAAAAGAGATAGTACCTATTTTGATTTACAGTTTAGATGTTTATTAAAAATGCAGTAGTGGGGTACCTGGATGGCTCAGTGTGTTAAGCCTCTACCTTTGGCTCAGGTCATGATCTCAGGGTTGTGGGATGGAGACCCACATTGGGCTCTCTGCTCAGCAGGGAGCCTGCTTCTGCCTGACTCTCTGCCTACTTGTGATCTCTTTCTCTGTCAAATAAATATCTTTTTTAAAAATGCAGTAGTTTCATTGCTTATCATCACATCTTCAATCTATACTTGTACTGTTTTATATAGATATGGTATAATTGACTACATTAAAAATGACCTGCTTTTTAGAATTTGTTTTTTAAAATTTTAATCTATTTTAACTACTCTTAAACCTTTTTCAACTTTCTAAATGAGGAAATATTTTTTTACTGTATGGAAGTATTTCTTTTTTATTCTTGTAAATCTTAAAAGATAATCTATCTTTAGAACTTTGGCTCAAACATTTGACTTAATATTTGCATCTGAAAAAATTTTCTAATAGAACGTTGACCTTAAAGATTTTGAAAGTCACAGTCTGCATATATATTTAATTCCAGTTCTCTGCTATTAAAATAACATTGACTGAATCTCAGAATTAGGTGGTAAGTCCTTTACATTTTTGGAATACTACCAAATGATAAATTTTAGAATTAAATAAAATATGAATTTGAGGGGCTGCAAGAATTTAGTATATATAGCTATATTTTTCACGGTAGTTTATAGAACTTACATAGAAAAAAATAAGCTCTTTTAGTGACCATATATACTCAATATGTGTTCTTTCTTATTATGAATAATGATTTTATATATATAGATGCCGTGCAGCGTTCATCACCTCCTAGTCAGAAAAGCTCCACTGTCATTTCAAACCTGCAACTAAGTCTAACATAATAAGATCTATGATTTAAAACATTCAGGACCATATCCAGTCTTGCCAAAGTTCATGTGACTAGGAATTCAAAGAGCCCTTTGAAAAGAGAGAAACTTCAGTGGAAACAATCTCATAGCCACATGGTCATGTGTGGATGCTGTCATGAGCTTCTAGCTTTTATCCTGTTTTATTGCTGTATATGCAAGTGGAACCATTTCAAATACAAAACAAAAGCAACTTGTGAGTTTGGTGATGGGTCAGGTTGATAGGAAATACTTGGCATCACAGAAAGACATGTATTTGTGTCCACAGAGAATGTGCTCACACATTATATATCTAGGATATATATACAGTCCTTTGTAGATTTTATTTCTAAAATTAGGACACATTCTTAAATTAATAGTGTGTTACAGTTCATTTGGTAGCATTTTTTTCCCTACCTACGTGAAGTTAATAGTGAAAATGACAATTGATGTTGTCTTAGATTCAACAAAACATTATGTATAGATTAGAACACATAAGATCTGAAGGCACCTTAGCAATGTTAAAACAACTCTCCAAGGAAATTGAAACTGAAGGGTCAATTAATTTACTAGAAAGACAGATTTTGGTGACAGTCCAGAGATTAATTTTTCAAGCATTTTCACCCATCTTATGTGAATCATTAGACCATAAACCCATAAACTCAATGTAAATCACTTTTTAAAAGACATTTTTTACATAATATTTGATGCATGGAACATAATGTTTATGTAAATTATAAAGCATAATGAATTATTGTTGAGTGTAAATGAACACATTTTAACTACATGCAAAATCTTGGATAATCTTAAAACATTAATGTTGAGAGAAATGAGTATTGCCCAAGCCTGCATATCAAATGATGCCATTCTCTATAAATAAGTAAAATTTTCAAAATTAAAATTGAGCCTGATACATATAGTACCTTTTTAAAATCATTGTTCACTTTCAGTGTTAATGTGGACAAAAGTATTCAAGGTTTGTTGTTTTTGTTTTTTTAAATCCACATGTTAGAGCCAAAATTAAAAAGGCATGTTTTAATGGGAACTGGTTTAAAACAATTTGACTAGAGTGAGAGAACAGTTTGGAAAATGTGTCTATGCTCAGTTTTGCTTCCAAATTTGGACTTTGAAACTTATTGTCAGTCTCAGAAAGAAATAAGAAGCTGTGCAGATAATTAAACATTTGCCTTGGGGGAATTATTTGCAGTTAATTAAAATCATACACTTTGGGTGTATGCTTGCTTCACTGGTTATTAAATTTGAATCATATGTTAACTACCCAGGTTTCTCACTTGTCCATCAAATGTTGCTTGTGGCAGGTTCCAGAAACAAACTTTCTCATAATATTCCAAACTGCATTGTTTAAAACGATCTCCTGGGGGGAGGGAGAGAGGGAAAAGGAATAAGGAAACAAAGAAAGAAGGATTTGAGACTCCATCTATTCAGCTCTATTCAGAGTGACAGCTCAGTGGAGCAACGTGAACTCAGTAGAGAAACCATTTGTAATGGGGGTCTCAGTCTGCCATCCCCAGTGTGCTCTGTGGCCATATGCATACCATATTAGGTCATGGCTTTTAGATATCTTTAGATTACCACTCTTATAGCTGCATGAAAAACATCCCCTAGATTGTAACCTCTATGAGGGCAGCATCAATCACTATTGACTCCCCAGCCTCAAGAAGTATCTGGCATAGGGATGGCCCTTAATAAATACTTTTGGAATGAATGAAAGACCCATTTTCTGTCTTCCCACTCACATGCTCTTTCTGATGGCTTTCTTTTTTTTTTTTTTTTAGATTTTTTTTTTTAAGATTTTATTTATTTATTTGACAGACAGAGATTACAAGCAGGCAGAGAGGCAGGCAGGGAGAGAGAGGAGGAAGCAGGCCAGCAGAAAGCCTGATGTGGGGCTCGATCCCAGGACCCTGGGATCAGACCTGAGCTGAAAGCAGAGGCTTTAACCCACTGAGCCACCCAGGCGCCCCTCTGATGGCTTTCTAACGAGCCTACAGAGAGCCCTCAGAAACCAATGAGGAATCCTGTATAGTCTTGCAAGAGTCCATGGTCACTGAAACCTATTTGGCCACGTTACTTCCTGCAAGTATATCCTGTAACCAAAAAAAAACCATGAACTTATTCCGATTTCACATTTAAATGTGCTACACGAGGGAGAGGATGAAATTGCACAGAACAGAAGGTTTGCATTCCCCTTTGCTATTGTTCTACTGGTAGTGTTCCTCAGGAAGATGAACTTAATTACAACTGGATTTCAAAGCTCTACATCTGGCTCTTTCAAGGACTCAAGGCTCCCATATATGAACAATTGCAGTAATGGACACATTAAGAACATTAAAATTGATATTCCTTTAATCTCCTCTATTTTGCCTTCCTTTCATATCCTTTTGCACAATTCTCCAAGGACTTTCACTAATGCATAAAGCCTGCTTATATTTTCTTCTTTGTTGCAAAAAGATAACCCAACCAAATTTCTATCATCCTTACCTTTGTAAACTTTGTACAAGACCTCTTCTGCAGTACTTTAGGAATAGCTTAGTTATTGATAAAAATATTTAAGTATTCTAAGGGTATTTTCTAAAAATAATAAATTCCCTGCCCCAAAGATAGATATATCATGACAGTGCTGGCAGCTCCTCTGTTTCCCAGTTAAAAGTGCTGACTAGAGGTTTTGCTTATTTGTTGTGGCAGATTCTGCAAAGAACGACAATATTGTAAAAGACAATGAAGTGACAGATCATTCTGTGTGTGACCAAGATCAACCAAATGGTAAGTTATGAGGTCCTTTTTTATTTGTTTTATTCTTCTGAGAAACATTATATTTAAAAAACAGATTTTAGTTTTTCTGGGAAAAAATGGTATCTGGTAATATTTTATTAGCTATGAATGTCAAGTGACTGGTAGCTGCCAAGTTTAGAAAGGAAATTTGCTCTCCACAATCCTCATCACTCACTATTTTTGTACCACGCTGACTTTATTTTTGTTACCTGCCTAAACTCTATGGGCATTGGGTTTGCAACTACAGAAATGAAGAAACGATAATAATGAGAAAAATGGGACTCATACAGACAATAGAGCTAGGTGATTAAATCTACATATCCTTGGAATACAAAGAAGAGAGACTAGAAAAAACAGAAATGAAACAATCTTTAGACAAATAACAGAAAAATAGTTTTCCTAATGTAAACCAGTTTCTCCACCCAAAACACAAGAGTACACGTATTTATAGACAAAGAAAGGTACTGAAAATTCAAACAGGAACAGAAATCTACAAAGCCTCATGGACTTTCTGAAGATCAGTGATAAAGGATAAAGGATAAAGGATAAAGTGATAAAAGGCTTATAAAGCATATAGGAAAATCAGGTTGCAAACAAAATCAGCAAAATCAGATTAGCCTTAGCTTGCTTTCTTCTTCCATAATTCTAAATACTAGATGAAATGGAATAACACTTCCATTGCTCTAAAGGACACAGTTTCTATATTTAGTGAAGTTATTACTCATACATGAAGTCAGGAGTAATATTTTCTCAGGGATACTTAGATTAAGAAAATATACCACCCAAGTATCCTTCCTGAATAAACTACCAGAAATCCTGTGCAAAAACAATAAATATAGAAAGGAAGGAAAAAGTCAAGACTGAGAAAGGCACACTTGGAAAGGAATGTGTGATAAGAGACTTATTAAATGTATGAAAATGTTAAAATAATTGCTTCAAAATTAGTATCAAAATATCTTAATTAAATGTTTGCTTTTATCTTTGAAAAATATATGTTGTTTTAAAATGAGAAAGAAAGAGGAGAGACTTCTGCTTTCAGCAATGAAAGTCTAAATAACTTAAACCATTACTCTCCTTGACGATAACTAGAAAAACTACACCAAAAACAAAAACAAAAATGTATGGAGTCTGTTTATAGGCATCAAAGAGCTAACAAGATAATGAAGAATTTTCAGGCTGCATTCTGGGAGAAAACAGATATCCAGAGATGTGAACTCAGAACTTGAAGCTGTTTTTATCTTAAGTCATATGCTGATTCTACAAAAGGTATCCATCCAGAGTCCCATTGAAAAGGGCAAGGGACCATGCTAAACCCTCTGGTCTTTGTGTTGAAACCTTAAAGATATGTATCCTAGCAGAAAGAATGAACCAGCAGGAGACCAGTTTTCAGAAAGACTGTTGCCCAGCTTTGAATCTTCTCAATCCTCAAATTAAATTAAAATCAACCCAGATTGCTAGTCCCTACTGGCACCTGAGAAAAACAAATGTAAAACATTTACTAAGTTAAAAAAGAGTGTTGTGGATTTCACCATTTACAAAAATGAGTTTTTAACATGATTCCCAGCATGTCCAGCACACACAGAAAAATAGCCAGAAAAAATGAAATAAGGAAACATAAAAACAATCAAGAGAAACAGGCCATTTGGGCTAAAAATATTAGAGTTATACACATAATGTATAAAATAATTTTGTTGACTATTATGGGGGATAAAGACAAGATTGAAAAATTTAGCTGCAAAATAGAAATTCAAAACAAAACAACACAAAAGAAAAGAAAAGGGCACCTGGGTGGCTCTGCCCCCCACTCATGCTCTCTCTCTCTCTCTCTGTCAAATAAATAAATAAAATTTAAAAAAAAAAAGAAATGAAAAAGAAAAGAAAATCGATATGTGAAAGATGCCATAACTTAAATGAAGAATTCAATGAATAGATTCATGGTTTGACTATGTTTTAGACACAGACAAATGTAATTTGAGTCCCAGACAGAAAGGAAATATGGAATTGGGCAGAAAAAATATTTCAGGAAATTGTGCTGAGAAATGTCCTACGTTGATGAAGGATATCAGGCCACGTGTTCCAAAGCCCTTTGAACTCCAAGAAAAATAAATCTACAAGTAGGCCCATCATTGTACAACTGCTGAAAATTAAAGATAAACAGAACATCTAAAAAGCAATCTTTAAACAGTTATACTGATAGCTGACTTTTAATGAATACAATGGAAATAATAAGACAATACAGCACGATAGTTGCCAACCAAGAATTCTATACTCAAGGAAAATGTGTGTTTCAAGAATAAAAGTTAATCAAGGATATTTCAGCCCCCCCCCCCAAAAAAAAAAGAAAGAAAAATTCACCAACAGAGAATTTGGTGTTTTCTTTGGGTAGGAGGGTATTGATCTCAGATAGAAGGAAAAAGATGAAGGAAAGAATTAAAAGCAAGGTAAATGGTAATTATTCAGTAAGTCTAAATGAATACTAATGATACCAATTCTTGACAAGAAGAGGAAAGTGTGACCCATAAGAGAAGAAAACTCAATTAATATGAATCAACTCAGAAATGAGGGGCACCTGGGTGGCTCAGTGGGTTAAAGCCTCTGCCTTTGGCTCAGGTCCTGATCCCAGGGCCCTGGGATCGAGCCCTGCATCAGGCTCTCTGTTCAGCAGGGGGCTTGCTTCCCTCCCCCACCCCCCCGCCACCATGCCTGCCTATCTCTCTGCCTACTTGTGATCTCTGTCTGTCAAATAAATAAATAAAATGTAAAAAAAAAAATCATGCAGATAGTGTAATTAATGGCACAGATAGTGTAATGTTAAAAGTTATAATTGTGTTCCGTATTTTCTGAAAGTTAAAAGAGAGATTGTCCATACTAGAGTGATTAAAGGTATAAAATAACCCAAATTGAACTTCTAGAGATGAAAAAGTGAATGTCTGAAATGAAAACTGCACTTGATGGTAATAATGGCAGATTAGTCACTGCAGAAGAAAGGGTTGGCAAATTTGAAGATGTAGCAATAGAAACTATCCAAATTAAAACACAGAGAGAATAAACAATTGAACAATGAAAAGATCATCAGTGAGCTACGGAAGAACTTTAAAGGTAATTCCTTGCCCAATATATATAAACTGAACTCTCTGAAGGCAAAGCATGGGAAGGGAGACAAAAAATGTTTGAAGTAAAAATAATTGAAAAATTTCAAAACTTTGATGAAAACTGTGAGCCCATATATTCAAGAAGTTCTATGACCCCGAAGCACAAGAAACATAAATGAAATTATAACTAAGCCCATTGTCATCAACTTACCCAATTCAGTGATAAACAGAAAAAATTGAAAAACAATCAGAGGGAAAAGACAACGTGCATACAGAGGAATAGATGGAAAGAGGAAGCCGATGTCTCATTGGAAACTGCAAACTAAAATTACAGGCTCAAACTTGGATAATCTTAAATTAAAGAAGGTACAGAAGCACATATATTGTACAGTCTCACTTATATCAAGTTTGAAAAGCAGGAAAACATAAGGATACTATTTAGAAAGACATGTTTGAGTTGGGAAAATGATAAAGAAAATCTATGTAGTGATTACTCTGAGTTGGGGTGCTGATTAAATTTTGGTGATTAGGGAGGAGGTTCTGATTGGCTCATGAGCTGGGTTTCTGGACTGGATGGATATCCAGTTTCTATAAGGATATATAGTTTTTCTATTTGCTTTTGATTATTTAACTGAACTCTCTATGTTGTTGGTGCACTTTCCTATATTATGTTGCATTTTTAGAGAATAGTTAAAAGCGGAAGGAAGAAAGGCAGAGAAGGAGGGAGAGAAAAGGAAGGAAGTATTAATATCAGAGTTTATAAAGCAAAAATTATGGTGGGGAGCAGGGAAGGTCGCACGAAATGCTGATTTCAGTAAAGGTACTCAAAAACTGAAAATCCTGTTCTGCTATAGATTCTGACAATATAAGTTAGGGTTAAGAATACCTTTGAAAATCTTGATGATGATCACAAATAGAAATAAATCACAATGGAATTAAAGGAAGAGATCTTACTCTCTCAATTTCCTGGTATGTTTCATACCACAGAATGAGTATTTTCAATAACTCAAATAAAAAAATTAAGTAGCAGTGTAAGAAAAGCACAATATATCAAATAAGATAACAGAAACACAGGCAAATAATTATGACATTAAGTGTAATTAGGTTAATTTATTAAGTGTAAAAGCCAGTTGGGTTGAATTAATTTTTAAAAATAGGGGTGCCTGGGTGGCTCAGTTAGGCATCTGCCTTCAGCTCAGGTCATGATCTCATGGTCCTGGGATTGAGTTCCTCATTGGGCTCCCTCCTCAACTGAAAGTCTGCTTCTCCCTCTCCCTCTCTTCCTCCTGGCTTGTGTTCTTTCTCTCTCTCTCTCTCTCTCTCTCTCAATTACTCAGTCTCTCTCTCAAATAAATAATAAAATCTTAAAAGAAAAATAGTAAATGTTTGGAAAATATAGTTAGGGTTTGCCTAAGTGGCTCAGTTGGTTAGGCGTCTGCCTTTAGCTCAGATCATGACCCCAGGGTCTTGGGATCAAGCCCTTCTTTGGGCTCTCTGCTCAGCGGGGAGCCTGCTTCTCTCTCTGCCACTGCCTACTGTTCTCCCTGTTTGTGCTCTGTCTCTCTCTCTGTCAAATAAGTAAATAAAATCTTTAAAATAAATAAATATTAAAAATGTAAAGTCAGGAAAGGTATATATGGGAAATAAACATCAAAAGAAAATATGAGAAACTACTTTAGAATCTGTTCAGTTAGAATTCTAGCAAAAACCCTCAAACAAGAAAGAACTGATCATTTTATATCAATAAAAATTTAAATCCCTGATTTTATATAGTAATTATGGTTTTTTGTATGCCAAATGATACAATATGAATAAAATCCGATCAGAAATGCAATGGGGGATTCACAGTTATAATATTTTCAGTTGATGACAGAATAAATAGACTAAAAATATACGGAATCTTTGAAAAATATGATTAACAGTGTAGTCCTACTATAGGAATAGGCAAGTCAATCAGTGAAACAGAATAAAGAGTTCAGAAATGAACCAAAGTAGATCTGGGATTTTAGCACATCTTCAGGCTGACATTTCAAAGACAGATGACTCCACAAATGGCATTAAGACAACTGGTTGGCCATTTGGAAAAACAACCTGAATCCCAACCTCATTCCTTACACCAAGTTAAATTACAGGAGGAACAAAAATGAAATATAAAAATGAAACTAAAAAAAACAGACTAAAAGAACAAAAACGTGATTTTTTAAAAATTTTGAAATAAGAATTGATTTTTGAATTGTAAATAAAAATGCATGATCATGATTGTATACATATGTTATAAAAAGGCATACATATATATCTGCTATATGAATGTGCATGTGTCAATATATGTCATAAAAGAGAGAAATGGCTAAATCTGAATATACACATTTTGACATGATAGAGATTATAATAAAATTCTAAAGAAAAACTACTGGGAAAAGAGCCCTCAGACTAAAGGACAAAGAATCAATTTTCTTAAAGAAAAAAAAAAAAAAAGATCTCATAATTCAATAAGAAAAAAAAAAAGAACAAGAGGAAAATGACAAAGGACTCAATCATAATTTACAAAAGAAGAAAAGAAGAACTGGGATGCCTGGGTGGCTCAGTCGGTTAAGTATCTGCCTTTGGCTCAGGTCATGATTCCAGGGTCCTGGGATCAAATCCCTCACTGGGCTTCTTGCTCAGCTAGGAACCCACTTCTCCCTCTGCCTGCCACTCCCCCTGTTTGTGCTCTCTCTCTCTCAAATAAATAATTAAATCTTTTTTTAAAGTTTTAAAAAAGAAGAAATACAGTCATTAATATGAAGAGAAGACCTATATCTTTGTTTCTTAAAGAAATGCAAATAAAACGTGATTTCAGTGTCTTCTCCTTTTAAATATCAGCTAAGTTTAAGTAGAACTGATAATTCACAGAACTGGTGAGAGTAGGGTATCCAATCATGTTCACACACCATTGGTGGGAGACTCAAAGATATAACCACCTCATCAGCAATTTTGACAAAATCTCATAAAAAATAAAGTGTTCAGGGGCGCCTGGGTGGCTAGTGGGTTAAAGGTCATGATCCCAGGGTCCTGGGATTGAGCCCCGCATCCGGCTCTCTGCTCAGCAGGGAGCCTGCTTCCACCTCTCTCTCTGCCTGCTTCTTCTCTGCCTACTTGTGATCTCTGTCAAATAAATAAATAAAATCTTTAAAAAAAAAAATAAAGTGTTCACACTTTTTCCCTAGAATTATGCTTTAGGAATTTGTCTTAAAGTGACACCCACCAAGAATAGGGAGACATGTATTTACAAAACTATTCATTGCAATACTATGTTTAATGGGGAAAAAAAAGGAGACATCCCAAATTTTGTCCATAACATGGAATATACTGCATCTTTTAAAAATAAAACTTCTGAAGAAATTTTAATGGCAGTGTAAGATGCTTATAAAAATATGAACTAAAAAAGCAAGAATTAAAGTGTAAATTCATTTTGATCTCAGGATATATTTATACATTTGTGTGTGTTTGTGTGTATGTGTATTGAGCCACTTACACAAAGACTCACACACGTGTATATACAGATACATATATCTGTATGCATATACAGATATATGTATACACGTATACATACATATATACATATACATATGTACACACACAAGAGAAAGATAGCAGTGTACAATATTAACAGTGACAGTTATAAAATTATTATAGCTATAAATTATAGTTTTAAAATTATTCATAATTCTTTATATGTTTCTAGAAGGAAACTGCAATCCTTTTGTAACTGCAAGAAAAAATAACTTTAGAAATAACTTACATTAGGTAATAAGTTTTTTTGGCCCCAGGAAAAAAAAAAAAAACAAAGGGTGTCTAGAAGATAATCAAATTCACAATAATCTAGGTTTAATTTTTGCTCTTAAACTGGATTATTTTTAGCCATGGTAAACATATAAAATTTTGAATATTAGCAGCAATCAAGATTCAAGTTTAATAAAAGGACACAATTTCCATTGTCTTTAAGACAAGCATCGAAGAAACATATTCTTTGTTCTTATGAAGATTTAAGCATATAAAATCTGCAAACGTTAAAACTATACTCTTGTTACTATTGTTCAAAACTATCCATTTACAGAATGCATTTAGGTTTATCCTCTAGAAATGTTTAGTTCCAGACTGATGGCCCCAGACCAATTTTTATGCAAATTATTTAAGGCATTAGCTTGAGCCAAACTTAATTACCAGGGCTCCAAGAAATAATCACGTGATCTATTTCTAAAAGAAAAGTGAATGGATTTTTGGATTATCTGTTCTAATAGTCCCCTCCCATTAGCATGGATGATTGAGTTCACTGTATAAAAAAGTATATATAAACTGTGGGACCCTTTATGTTCCTTTGTTTCCTCTGCCAGGAGGGATTAGGACAGAGGACAGTGGGTCGAATTCAACTAGACTGAATGTGGAGAGGCAAACATAAAGCTTGCCCCCATGGGGTCAAGAAAGCAAGACAGAATGTGGAATGTCTGAGTGCACTGCAGAGAAAGGAAGAAGGGCTGGAGACCCCTGGAGTCATCATTAACACACAGCAGGCTTGGGTGCAGGGCAAGGAACTCACACAAGTACCTCCTCTTTGTTTAATATGCCCAGTCCTGGCTTGGCTCAGGAATAAGCAAATATGATTATTCTTGGATTTCAAAACTGTGCACCTAATTTCCTTCCCCATTTTTTACTGACTTTATTTCAGAAAAAAATAGAAGAAAATATATGTATTTCTATTTCCAGAAAAGATTGTCAAAATATGTAAAGCACATCGGTTGAAACAGATCAAGAATGGGGATAAGTGAAAAGGCAAGAGGGGAGAAATACTCCACAAGAACTTTGCAATGGCCTCTCATCCTCAAAGTGAAGTACCAGTCCTCCCTAGTCAAAGAGAAAATCCCTGGTATTCATCAAGAGCCTTAGGCTGCCACCTCACAGAGTCCCCCCTTATCAGCAGGGGCCCCAGGTTCTATCCTTGATTGAATTCCTCTGAAGATTTATCAAATGGGGCACTGGGACTGGCGACATACAAGAAAACAGAGTGGCTGCTTCTGATCTCTGAATGCTCTACTCTTTGCCTTCATTGAGCAGACAAAGCACAATTGCAAATGACAAGTCAAGAGTCTGAGTAGGGACCCAGGAATAGGTGTCATGGTCTGGTCGTTATCTCAACAGTGATAGAGAATGAGGCTCACTCAAACAGTGAATGTCCTGTCTCAATGTCATCCACCCAATAAACAAACATTGGTGGTGACTAGAAACTTCACCAGGAGACAGATCCTCATATAATGCCAAAGACAGAGGGAATCTAAGATATTATCTAGTTCTACAGCCTTAAAAATAAAGAGATAATGAACTTGAAGCCTAAAACTTCAATTTCTTCTTTTGGGGTTCGTTGCAATAAATGTAGTATACGGAGTGCTTAACAGCCTAAGGCACTCACCTTGTTTCTAAAGGATGCAGTAGAAAGTAAGTTCTGGTCCCTAATCACTATTTGCAGACATTGATCAGTACTATAATAGACAGCAAATTAAATAGACATTTATTGATCACTCCTTATTAGTAAGGAGTAAGGAGTAAGGAGGGGAAACATGAATAAAGCATAGTTTTTATGTTCACAATGCTCATTACCTTTAAGAGAGACAAACAGATACAACTATAATACAGTATAATAAGATGAATAATAAACAGATAAATAAGCAAAGGAACTCAATAAGCAAAACATGAAAATTATTGATCCGGTCTAGTGATTCAGAGGATGTTACAAAGAAAGGTAAAATTGATGACTTAGTTTTGAAAGATGAGGAAATTTTTACCAGATAGAAAGGGGGGAAATAGGGGTGTTTCAACCAGTGAAAACATGTGTGAAATGGACACAAAGGCAAGAAATACAGTGATGTGTTTAGAAAATGGTGAGTAGGTTGGAACACAGAATGGAAAAGCAGGTGATTTGGCAAAAGACAAAAAGAGGAACATTCAAGAAGAAAGAGCTACTCAACAGCTGACTTTCTCAAGTGTTTTTTAGAGTTCAAGTAGAATAGACATCGAGCAAAAGTAACTGGATTTAGCTAGACGAAAACACCTTTTAGTTATAAATTTATCTCTCAATGATATCACTGAAAGCAGTTTTCTCTTTTCTGAATTTTCATTATAATTATTAGATTATATAATATGTATTTTTGTTGCAAAATATAAAATGCAGATGAGTATAAAATTACAAAAAATGAAACCATATTCTGTTCTATAATCTTTGAAAACCTCAAAATATGTTTTTAATGGTTGCTATCACAAAAAAATACAGTTGCTTAGACTTCCTCTAATCCTCACATTAGAAATTCTATTGCTATTTTCTGTCCTCTTTATCTATCATCTTTTCATGTTTCATTTTGCTCCCTAACTTTTGCCCTCTTTGTGAATTTTAATTCAAAAGTTTGATTTCTAAAACATTAATTTATGAATAGTGTTCATTCTCTTTTATGACACCCTTTGCTGATGTTCATGATGTCATTGTGTTTTTAGGCTTGTAGAAGTTTTCTGATTGTCTTAGATAATTTCCTCCTCATTTAATTCATCTTTTCGTTTCCTTATTCATCAGTTCTTAGAGTTCATTGCAAACACAAAAATACTGGTTTTTGTTTTTCTGAATATTTTTTATGAAAATATTTTTCCCTTACTATAATTCCCCTCTTTTATTATGTTTCATTTTTAAGTCTCCTGTATGTTTGGATAGCTAGAAATAGCTATCCATGCAAGATGTTTGCCAGGAAATAAATGAAAAAATCCCTCTTTCTTTCTCTTTCTCTCTCTCTCTCTTTCTTTCTTTCTTTTTAAGATTTTATTTATTTTTCAGAGAGAGAGAGAAAAAAAAAAAACACAAGCAGAGGGAGAAGCAGACAAAGAGAAAAGCAGGCAGAGGGAGAAAGCAGGCTCCCCAAAAAGCAAGGAGCCCAATGCAGGACTCAATCCCAGGATCATGACCTGAGCTAAAGGCAGATGCTTAACTAACTGGGCCACCCAGGCACCCTCCCCTTCACTCTCCATGTGCTATAATCCTTCTCTCCATCCAGTCATTCTGGTATCCATCCAGTATTTATCTAGGGTAAATGTGGAATGCAAAACCTGTAGTTCTCGTTTTATCAGAAATAGGATTGATTTCCTCCCATCTCATTCCTTGAAGTTGAATTTATAAACTTGATTTTAGAATTTAACATTTATCCTTGTCAAAATTCTTCTTGTTTCATTTAATCTAAGAGTGCTTCAGTGTGGAATTTGTTGTCCAATATACTTGTTATCCCTCTTAGTTTCCTATGATCTAAAAATCTGCTAAAAATTGGTTTTTTCATAGATTTGGAACTCTATTTCACATCTTACTAGAAAGAATTTATGCACATTTAGTGCCTTTTTCTTTGCAGTTATGCATTTTGACATATTAAGGACAAGTATTGTGTCTATTTCATTTAAGATCTATTTCCAGCACCTGGCATATCTTCCATTTAGAAGCATGTATTACAGTGTGGAAAAAGTGACCAATAGTGTGTGGTTTTATCACTTTATATGGTACCCAAGGGTAAATAAGTGGGTTTTGGGGGAAAAGATTTTGCACAACTTTCTTCTCCATATTGGAGAATTTTGTGACCAGTAGTATCATGACATTGTCTAAAGGATAAAGGGCACACGTGGAATTCTCAACATTTCTGGTGGGAGTATAAAGTGGAACACACTCTTCTAAATGCTGTTTTTCAGGATTAAGTAAAGCCAAACGTATATATTGCCTATTACTTAGCAATATCACTCCTGAGTTTATACCCAAGTGATATGAATACATATATCCACCAGAAGACAACGCACATGAATGTTTTTTAGCAGTGTCCTTTATAATAGCCCCAAACTGAAAACAATTCAACAGCTATAGGACATAATATATTTGGATTGTGGAATAGTGTACATCCATGAAAAAGAATTAACAAGGACACATACAACAAATGGGATTAATCTCACAGAGAATATGCGGAAAAGCATGCTAAAAGAGTGTATATAGTGAATTCTATTTTTATGAGTTTCAAAAACAGACAAAACTATTGCCTTTTACCTGTTGTGGGGTGTCCTGGTACAAACAGAGCCACTGGTGCTAGAAATGTTCTTGTTCTGGGTGGTGATCACCCAAGGAGATACATGTATGTGTATGTGAGAAGTCTTCAAGTTATATACTTATGACTTGTGTGTTTTACTATAAGCAAGGTATACTTCAGTTTAAAAATTAAAAGGCAAAATAAGGACATTTCCAAGCAAAACAAAAAGGAAGAAAGGTTTTGTAGTTGAAAATTTTGAAACCAGAATGAGAAGCACAATACTTACTTTCAGGGCTATTGTAATTAGAGATAATCTATGTGAACTGTCTGGGCCAAGCCTGGCATTTTTCATAGGATAAATAATTTGCAGATACACATATGTCCTAGGCCAGTGCTTTTCAAGCTTTAATGCACATATAGATCAGCTAGAAATCTTGTTAAAATGCAGAATCTGACTCTAGATCTGAGATGAGGCCTGAACTTCTATGTTTTTGAAATTCCAATGTTGCTTACCCACAGACCATAGTTTAAGTAGCACTGGAGTGGAATGGAGGTGAATGGGGTTTATGACCAGGAAAAAGATCTTGATCAAGTTCGTGTTTTAAAAGGTATTTCAGCTAGCAAATGACAGATCCAAGAGATAGACAATAGATCCTTAAATGAGGAAAAGGGAAGGAGAAATGAAAAGTGGGAAAAGAGGAACATTTTGCAGAATCATCAAGACATGGCATTTCATTGAATTTTAGGAGTGATGACAGAAAGTCATCAAAGACAGCTTGATAAATTTAGCTTCAATGATCAGACAGATAAATATGCCTCCATTATAATTATTTTATTAGGTCCTTTTGATTAAAATTGAGCTCAAGAAGAATGATGTCAAAAAACTTTGGGGGGGGGGTCATGCTAGCAGAGAATGAACCATAGAGTGGAAGCCATAGAGTGGAAGCCATAGAGTGGAAGCCATAGAGTGGGCAGCTTAAGAATAGTTGCATAAAGGAGGAAACTGTAAAGATAAAGGGTTGTACCAGTTAGCTTTGCTGGAGTAACAGATAATCCTAAAAGTCCCACTGGTTTACAACCACAAAGGTGTGTTGTGTCTCCACTGGGTTCTGCTCCACATGCTTTCATCCCAGGATGTAGACTGAAGGAGCACATTCTCTTAGGAGCAAGAAAGTTGGAGGAAACATGCAAAGGATCCTGAAGCTTCTGCTCAAATGTAGTACATGTCATGTATGTTGCTGTGCCATTTTGTAGACCAAGTCACACTCATAGGCCTGATGTCAGTGAGGTGAGAATAAACACTTGTCCCACAGGGGCCACTGCAGGTCACATGGTCACAGACATGGTGTTGAATGCTCTTACAAAAAGAAGTAGGGACCAGTTGAAAAAGTAATACAGTCTATTGCAGGAACGTACCCAGCAGAGTCTAAATCCCCTTCATGCCAATAACCAACTCTAGCTCTGGATTTTTTTAATTCAATAGTTAAATATTCTCAGCATTAAAAAAAAGTATATTCTCAGCATAAAACTTTTCATTAAAATGAGGCAAATGGACAGATTTCAATTTTCTCTCTTAATGAGCACTTAAATATTCAAAACTCTACAGGGGAAGGGAGGGGGAGAAGCCAGAGGGTGTGGAAGAGAAGCCATTACTAGATAATCAGCCTTGGAGTAATCAAGAGTTGGCTGAATTCTCTCCTGACCTTTGCTATATTTAGTAGGTGTCTTCACAGAATGGTTGAGCTGTTAGGTGACCCAATCCCTGCATGCTCACATTTCTTAAGTTGTTCATGCTCTTTTAATGGGAGAATGAGAACACCAGTGTTTTAGTTTTCTAGGAATCCTCAGTACAGGAAATTTATACACCTTAAAGGGAAATGAAACATAGATAGCCCACACAACCCAGAGATTATTCAAAATTTCAAAACTTTCAGGTTGTGTCTATCGACGTTCAATACATGGATAAGCTAGACAGCAATTACACCAATCGGTTCAAAGAAGAGGTTTTTGCCTGATTCCCTGGCTACTTCTCAGAAATAACTGATATAAATTTGATGATTTGCAAAATTGCCCACTTTGGTTGGAAACTATTCTCTGCCTCTCCATGCATGATGGGAACACGGTGTCTGGATGTTTTGCTTTCTCAAACCAGGGACAAACCTATAGTTGTGCATGTCTCATTTCTTTTATTTTTCGATCACTGTTGTTAACAGGACAAGAGCATGATTCAACGAAGAAAGAAATAAAAATTGAGGCAGAGTCCCAGAGCTCATATATGGAAACAGAAGGTATTGAAATCAGAATGCCTCATTATCTGAGAATGAGATGAAACTATGAACCATGACTTCTCTCTATCCTGGTGTTTGTGAGGCGTGTGCGTGTATGTTTTAGGCGGTGATTACCAGAGTATGCAATAGTGTTCTGTTCTGTGTGCCTCTTAAAACTTGGAGGGGGAAAAGAAAGGGAAATTAACTTTCTCCACTCTAGTCACTGCGTTTTCTCAATGAGTCCGATGAAAACAGCCCTGAGCCTCCCTCTGTCTCCTTCATTTTAGAGCTTTCACCAAACCAGGAAGATGCCACGACCGTGGAGCAACCGGAAGTGATCCCTCTAACAGGTGACCAAGAAGACAAAGAAGGTGAAAAAGGTAGGTCCGCTTTTAAATTAACCCATCAAGAATGAAGAGTTCCTTTGGACTCCTGCCTAGAATGCAACCACCAGTCACCCTCCCGCAAGAGCAGTCTGTACAGGGGGAAATGAGCATTTCTTTCATCCTGAACCTACTTGTGAGCATAGAAGGAGCAAAAGAAGAGGCTTGTAACAGTTTTTCTGCCCTTTCAAGTAGTTTGAAGTCGTTTTTTCTAATCACTCATTTCAATTTAATTTAAAAACTCATGAAATACAAAAATCATTGTACTGAGAAAGCCTATACGGAATCAAAATTATGGACTAGATGGGTCTAGATGGATAAGAATCTTAGAAAGTCTGAGATGGCTTTAAAACACAAAGATAAGCCTTTCTGTATTGATTTCCTTCTGTTGTCCTTCATCTGGTAGTGATTAAGGAAGCAATTTATGTAAAATATAAACATTATATGAACCTTCTAAATTGCATGCTTTGTCCACTAATATTAGGATGCAGAAATACTAAATACTGTTAAAAACATAAGTGAGCATTGTAATGATTTCTGAAGACATAGGAGGAACGAACACTTTGTAAATTTTAAAGCAGTATTTGGGGCATCAAGCCAATATATCGGAGTAAAGACAGGCATCCTTTTAGAATATCTACATTAAAAAACTATTACCAAAGAAATTTGGTATTTATTGAAGAACTTGATGAGTTCCATTTTAAAATATAAAGCAATCTCTTAAAAGAACATATGAAATATGAATATATGAAATATGTCACATATGAAATAAAATCATTTGTCTGGTATACTATATCATAAATCATGCAGCTCTTAAATAAATAAGTGTTTGCAAAGCAGTTTCAATGTAATAACTTGACAGGCCTTGTTTATAAAACACAGTGATCAATTTTATTTCCAAATTAAAATGCAGACATGATCTCAATAGTGAAATCAGGTCAATAGTAACTACAGCTTCCAAATTATGAACTCTTCTTGGCCAGGACATTGACACAGTTTAATTACTAAGCCATGTTAGTGATTTCAACATCTTTTTTAAGAACTTCCGTTGCATTTAGAACACAATATTCTTCCTTTCTATGTCTCTAATAACTTTTTCTCTATTTCCCTGCAAATCCTAGTTCAGGCTCATGACACCATGTTCCCAGCTGGTCAAGTAAATGGCATATGTGGGGAATTTTATGTCTGATGATGGAACAGAGAACTGATAGAACCCTGACTTCAGAAACAGATACATGGCATTGCTCTCTTCAGTTGTACTTCTAACGTGTAAAACACACAATGTCTTGCCTGCCTGTTTATTTTCTCTATAGCAGAAATTATTTACTTTGTATATTGTGCCTCAAGACGTGCAAATGAGAAACACCAAACGAGTAAATTTTCTTCTTTTTAACTTGACCTAGGGAAAAGCTGGCATTCTGCACTCACTGTCATGTGTCCCTTCTTCCAGTGGCTCTCCAGGATCTAGCCCTCCTCTAATTACCGAGGAATTAAATATCCACTTCCCTCTCCCTTGCAGGGATGCCAGTCCTCTGTAGCACATGGCAGAATGCCACATGAGAAAGAAGTGAAGTCAAAGTCGACTACTTGCTTGTAGCAACTTTGAAGTCGGATTTCTTTTTTGAAATGTGACTTTTCACGGTGGGAGAGTAATGATGCCTGTAGCTCTGAATTAACAGAATTTTCCCTCCCCTTCTTTCTGGCAGATACTTCACTTGGCCCTACCTTGCCTATTCCTGTTTAAATTTGAAATAACTTAAAATGCATCCCCTTATCATCTTATTCTTTGCGTGAATAGCAAAAGCTATTCACGCAAAATAAGCGTGAATAGCTAGCTTGTGACACATAAGGGAAGTCGTGGAAGGAGAGTGGGGTGACGTAGATTCGGGACACTGTGGAGTAGCTCTGCCCTGCGTTGACACACCGCGCGGTCTTGGGCAAGTTCTTTCAACTTCTGATGCCTCAGTTCCCTCCTCTGTAAGATGGTGATGACAAAATTACCTTTCACGTACAGTTGTGGAGAAACTTTAATGAGTTGGCACATGTACAGAAGTCACAGTACCTACCACATAGAAAGCACTTGGTGTTTCATATTCCTCATGTTTTGATAAATTGATGACCAAGTCAAGAGAATCCACATGTGGAGTTGCTCAAACCCCTTTGTGGTCCTTCCTCACCATGTTGAATCCATCAAAACTGCACATTTTCCACCTTTTCCTTCAACAACAACAACAACAAAAATTGTTCTACACATTTCTTCTCCAGCACCATCTCCTGCTGGTGGTTTCGATATGTATGTTCTTTTCTATAAAGACAGAGCAATTAATGAAAGGTGAAGTGGGAGGTATCCCTCTCTCTTCAGAAACTCCCTTTTCTTTGTCAATATGTCAGTCTTCTATTTGGGAAGTGCTGATCCAACCATAATTCCTATTTTTAAAAGAAGATGCCATTGATCTATTGGCAGAGCCATGGAATAAAAGTATTAAATAAATCAAATGGGACTTTTTTTGTTTGCTTGCTTGCTTGCTTGCTTTAGACTCATGGAGTTATTAGAATCTTGTTTGAAAACATTTTGAGAATATAGCTCCAGGTTTTGTGTATATTCAGTGTCTCTTAATGGAAAGTTGCACAAACATCTTAAAAATTACTCTTACCTGCAAACAAAAACAAATGAATATTCTATTACATTTGTAGGGATATTCTTTATAGCTTTAGAAATATTGGTTCTCTTTTATTTTGAGAATCCAAGGAGACAGAAAGTGGTTGCTTTCAAAAAATCTCAGCCCAGGGAAAAAAAAAAAGTATAACCTTTTTCTCTCATTTTGTATCATTCTATAAGATTAGAAAATGTAGATAATCTTCAGGATACATCTTCTATGGCTCCCAGGTGTATGGGCACAGATGTTACAACATTAAGTTTCAAAGTTAGCTCTACCAAAATATGGGTTTTGAAAAGAAGAGAAAATATTCAGCAGAAGTTCATGCTGATAAAATTATACAATAGCACAATGGACATATCCCTGGGAGATCTGAAATACAAAAATTTCAACAGGCATAAAGTGAGGTTTCACATATGGCAGCTTTTCTCATAGAGCTACATTGCCTCTTCCTAAATGAGTCCAGTTTTATGCTTTCCCAGCAGGATCTATGGCACATATGAAATCCAGTAAAATAGCGCCATTTAGGCTGATAACCTAATAGGAAAGTAATGTTACAGGAGATCTCCTCAAAACATAATCTCCTGTTTTAGCATAAAAGAGGAAGCCAGTATTAAAACATTTTTCTGAAGATTTTTATTTCTAGTTGAATTTAGAAATAGTCGACATAAAATATGAACTATGGTAAAATCGTGCCATTATTATATCACGTGATTTTCACATATGACTTATTAGGAATATACTGGATATTTTCTTCAAGTGTTACATGGAAGGCATATATCCCAATTATTTTGCTTGTATCAACGAATAAGTATAATATGAAATAGTAATTCTTTATTTATCTCAGTTTACCAAAATGTTACTGGAAACTTAAGGTCTGTATTATGGTCTAAGTCTTTCTTGGGAAAAGATAGTTGTAGACAGGCATACCAGTAAAACGTGAACTAAAAGGCCACAACAAATATAAATTATCATGTTGCAAAGCTAGTGTTTTGGCCTCTTAGGAACAGGGCTGTGGAACCAAGCCTATGCAGATCCATGGCTTCTGGCTCTGGCTGCGTGGTTCCTGGCAATTCTTTACCTTCTAGGAATCCCAGTTTCAGGGCTTGTACAATGAGAGGCATGAACTCAATGATGCAATTTCACAAATTTTCTTAGAAAGCCACAGAACTGCATTCTTGATAAAACAAGGGGAGGTGACATGGGAGCCATTGGTCATCCATATCCTGAGAAAGCCGAAATTATAGGTTTTCCCTCAATTTCACTTCCTGCATTCTATTGATAAAAATGCAGAGGTGCCCTAGACCAGATAAAAAGATCAGCCAAATCAACCACATTCTATTTCAGGACTCAGCCAGTAATTGGATCACTCTGATTATTCCCTGAAGAGTCTTTCTATGGGGAAACAGCGCTTTTTGGCTCCAAGTAGGTTTATACCCAAATTCTCCTCAAAACCATCTTTCTTATCCAAGTGGAAAGCATCCTTTCTCGTGGCTCCTCTGGCCACTGTTTCATCTTTCGGTGATCACATAGTCCGTGAACCACTTTCTCTTCTGCGCCTACCTGTCAAATCCAATAGGGATTAATTTTGTCTACAAAGCACCACTACACAGCCTTGGTATTTTCCACTATTGATGGGATTCTTGCATCGCTGACAGAGCCCTTTTCTACTTGAAAAGTAGCCTCGACGCCAACGATGCTACAACACACAGGCTTTTCTCCTCCAGCCTGTGTGTGGTCTTTGCTCCACAGAGAATCCTAGGGCAGACATATTTTTTTGATTCATACAAAATATTGGGGCGCCTGGGTGGCTCAGTGGGTTAAGGCCTCTGCCTTCAGCTCAGGTCATGATCCCAGGGTCCTGGGATCGAGCCCCGCATCGGGCTCTCTGCTCAGCGGGGAGCCTGCTTCCCCCTCTCTCTCTGCCTGCCTCTCTGCCTACTTGTGATCTGTTTGTCAAGTAAATAAATAAAATCTTAAAAAAATATATATATCATACGAACTTGTACCTAGAGCAACTAACTTCTGGAGTTTTCTATTTTCAAGATCTTTTGATCTCATCTTTTCAAATCAAGTTGACTTTCATAATGCTGTGTTTTTCACATGAACAGAGTTACAGTTTAGTTCGGGGGAGGTGGCTGTTTCTTGCTCAGATGGTTTCTTCTGTTACTGGTCTTCTGTCCTAATCGTGTGGCGTAGCTGAAATTTGTCAGCCCAAATTTGGTTTTAGAATATAAGACAAATTCATAATGCTGGTCCCTGCTAAGGTTTTATGACAATTTTTAAGTGTTTAATGAAATTCCTTACATTGGTTAAATACATTGAATATAAAAATTATAACCTTTTAAGCTAAATTACTTGGGTTTTCTGCGTATTGTATGTAGGCAATATATACATATAGAACCAGTTCATTCAAATTACACTGTATAACAAGTAAAATTACAATTTCTTAAAGATTTTATTTATTTGGGGCGCCTGGGTGGCTCAGTGGGTTAAAGCGTCTGCCTTCGGCTCAGGTCATGTACCAGGGTCCTGGGATCGAGCCCGGCATCGGGCTCTGCTTAGTGAGGAGCCTGCTTCCTTTCCTCTCTCTCTGCCTGCCTCTCTGCCTACTTGTGATCTCTGTCTGTCATATAAATAAACAAAATCTTTTAAAAAATTTAAAAAAAAAATTTTTTTTTTAAAAAGATTTTATTTATTTGATAGAGAGAGATACAGCAAGATAGGGAATACAAGCAGAGGGAGTGGAAAAGGGAGAAGCAGGCTTCCTCCTGAGCAGGGAGCCCCAAGCAGTGTTTGATTCCAGGACCCTGGGATCATGACCTGAGCCAAAGGCAGACGCTTAATGACTGAGCCACCCAGGCACCCCTAAAATTATAATTTTTATATTTATATTGACATGGCTTTTTAAAATTCATTTTTGGAATGCTAATCTTCTTCATGTTTCTACTTCAAATAAAAATGTACCTGACCTATAATTTTAAAGTTAAAAAAAAAGAAGAATGAATAGTATATTCATGCCTGCAATAATAATTTTGGTTTCCATCCTGTATTTCTGTATGCATGTGTGTAAATTTAGATTTAGTGTTACGCAGTAAGAAAGTATATATCATGCCTCTTGAATAATAATAATATTACAATATTATTGGCCAAAATTTGGCCTTTTGGCCAGATCCTCTTGCTTGCTGGGATCAGTTTATTTTTTTTTTTTTTTTTTTTTTAGATTTTATTTATTTATTTGACAGAGATAGCCAGAGAGCACAACCAGAGGGAATGGCACAGGGAGAGGGAGAAGCAGGCTCCCCATTGAGCAGGGAACCTAACAGGGGAGTCAAATCCCAGGCCCCTGGGATTATGACCTCAGCTGAAAGCAGATGCTTAATCATCTGAGCCACCCAGGTGCCCCGGGATCAACTTTTAAGATTTTGAAAAATTGACACTGAACCTCCATGTTACATATAAGGGTACAGGGGAAGTCCTAGAAACTTAAGGATATGTGCAGGCTTCAGTGAACATTAAGATCAAAACTTGTTGTTATTAGCCCACCCTATCGGGGAAATTTTCAGAGACCATCTCTTCTAATAAATCTCCAGCATCCAGCTTTGTTCCTGGATCCACTTTGTCTTTTTTTATTTTCTTCCCTCTGTAACTCTCAGGTTTCATTTACAATTTGACTTTGTACCCTGCCTAGGTTGTCTGGTCTTGCCCCCGAGGCATATGGCAATGTGGCTTATCAGAGTAATTTGCAAAGATGAAACAGACCTCTCCCTTAAGCAGAATTCTGTCTCCAGGCATGGAACTTTTTGGTTCTCTCTGTTTCATTACAGTCCTGGAACTCTCTGTGCACAGCATACCTTAATTCTCATCACATCTAATGAAAAGATTTTTACCTGCATCTGAGCATATATTATTTTGCCACTATCCTTAAATATTCCAGACAATTAGTCTCCTCTAAAGATAATAAACTGTTAACATTGGGTGACATGCTCATTATATTTGCCTTCTTTTCCAAGATATTAGTAAATAATGTTAAATTGTAATTTTCAGAACAATAAAATCATGACTCTCATACAAACATAAAATGAATACATGTAAAAGATTTTCTCTAATTCATTAATTAATGAGGGAACTAGTAAGATATAAAACCGATTCAAAAGAGAATTTTAGATGTATATCTCTCCATAACGCACATAAAATCAGGACTGCCGAATATAGACTCGCATAGACACATGCACACATAACATTCAGGAATACTGAAATTTGAAAGACTACTTAGCATCATAGAGGACAATAAAATACATTCCTTCTTCTCCACCAAACCAAATGCATTTAAATGGCTGCCAACAAGTCTCGTTTTCATTGCTACAAGTTTTCTACAAGTTTAACTTCTATCTCTACAGATGGATAAAATAGTCTAGTTGATAGAAAGTTCATCCCAAAGAGTAACACCCTATAGAATCAGATAGTTTCAGAGAGTGTGCTGGACAGACACCCAGCCCTCCAGAGAAGGGACACCCACAGATCTCTGTTGCCCACTGTCAAGCCTTAGGCAATTTTTCTTGGCAATACACAGACGATAAAGCTGTCATTTTTACCCTTTTTTTCCATTTCACTGAATCCATCAATGTTGGTCATCTGATGGTTTTCACAGAGAATGATAAAATACCAGGGCAGGATTGGGGTGGGGCAGCAACCTTTAATTACATCTCTGAGATTGTCACTTACTTGCTATCATTTTGCGCCAAAAGCTACTATTCTACATATACTATAAATGGATACATAGTGTGGATATATGTATACTTCTAAGATGCCGCACCTGTAAGACGTGCCATTATTGTATGTATCATTAAGGAATTTTTTACTAAATCTTGCCAATTAAAGTAAGATGCTTTATCATTTAGATATGTAGACAAGATTTCTTATCATTTAGACATTTTATAACTATTAAGAAATAATTTATAATTATTTTAAAATCACTAGATATATGATTTTATCATAATAGGAGAATACATAAACATAGAAATGTATTAAACAAATTAGTTGAGATATTACTAAAACTTTGTCATATTCAGAGTCTACTTACGAATCACTTTTTTTTAAGATTTTATTTATTTTTTAGAGAGAGAATGAGAGAGAGAGATAGCATGAGAGTGGGGAGGGTCAGAGGGAGAAGCAGACTCCCTGCTGAGTTGAGGAACTCAATTTTGGGACTCCAGGATCATGACCTGAGCACTCCTATTGTTCAGACTTCAGGAAAACCCATAAAGAAAGTAAAAGGTATTGTGCCCTATTATTAAGGTAGAACTACCTTATTTGTTTGCTTCTACTTAGAGACAGTTCCTAAACACTTTGGATTCACCACCTTCTCAACCCCTTCCCTATTTCACTCCTGTTTCCAAGAATTTACATCTCAGCCGTTGAAACCCATCCTGCAAGTTTTGATACTTTTGTTTTTGATGTTAATGTCTGTATAGGATCGGTCAGTTTCATCGCAATGTCCTGGCCAACAAAAATTTTACAATTCTCTATTTCACAGATGTTAACATACAAAACAATGTGCCTTAGTATTATGAAATGTATTTATTTTCCCTTGCAAACAACACTGAGCCTAGGTAAGGCAAACTTAATTACTGGTGATACAATTAAGTGAAATTAGTTTTTCTCACTAACTCATAAGTCTGCCTAGCAGTAGGATCCCTGCCAGCACATTGGTACCCCCATTTCCTACTGCATCTCATATAACTGAGAGTGATAAATTGTTCCATTCATTCAACAAATACTTATTAAGCACCTAATATTTATATAGATATATAGATATAGATTAGTCAATTAGGACCATATATGTATTACATTTATTGTACTCTATTGGCTTTGGTATAGGATTCATATGGAATAATGAAAAAAAAAAGAAATATGAGTTGTTATATAAAAGTAAGCAAATTGTATATTATGTATTTTGGTTATAAGCGTACATGAATTTTTCTTAGTTATATTCTGCTTATTTTGTGTGTTCATATATGCTGATTATACATATATAATTATTATTATATGTATTATATATTTTACTTATATATAACATAAAACACTGACTAGCTCGAACCACAAGTAACTGCTTAAGCCTCCTGGAGCCTTAGTTTCCTCTTTAGTGAGAGATGTAGGTGTCCCCATGCCTCTTGGAATGATGAAACAATCTTTGAGGAGTGATCTGGGGGCCTCTAGCAAGCCACAACCCATCAGCCAAATCTGGCATGTTGCCTCTTTTTGTAAGGCTTGCGAGCCAAAAAATGGTTTTTGCACTTTTAAGTGGTTGAGAAAAAGAAGAATTTGTGAGGCATGAAAATTCTTTTAAATTCAAATTTCAGTGTCCACAAATAAAATTGTATTAAAACATGCAAAGTCTGAAACATTTACTATCTGGCCCTTTACAGAAAAAAAAAAAAAAATTTGTAGACCGCCATGTATAGCATCTGTGTGAATATAGCCCAAATTAGCTTGAATATGAAACCACTCATGATCATGCAGGAATTTCTAAGTTATGCAGTAGTTATCAATACACAAGGACATATATGCATGTATGTTTCATTAACCTTGCCAACACAGGTGTATTCCCACAATGCCTTGCCCAGCTATAGGCACAGTGTTTGCTGTCCACACCCCTCCCCAAACTGGGGAATTGGGAGGAAATGGCTCCCTCTGATGTTGATGTCAGCATCCATTAGAGGCAACCACAAACTGGCTTGGACCCCAAACATTTCATAATTTGGATGGTAAAAAGGTATACTCCGAAGCCTTGGCTCTTTCATCCTTAGAATAAAAATTTAAGTTCCCTATAAACGCATTTTTTTCACACAATTTAAAAGGAGATTCCAGGGGTGCCTGGGTGGCTCAGTGGGTTAAGCTTCTGCCTTCGGCTCAGGTCATGATCCCAGGTTCCTGGTATCAAGCCCCACATTGGGCTCCCTGCTCGGTGGGAATCCTGCTTCTCCCTGTCTCACTACCCCCTGCTTGTTTTTTTTTTTTTTCTCTCTCTCTCTCTCTCTCTGTCAAATAAGTAAATAAAATCTTTTAAAAAATTAAAAAATAACAGCAGATTCCAGGGCGCTTGGGTGGCTCAGTCATTTGAGGCTCTGACTCTTGATTACAGCTCAGGTCATGATCTCAGGGTCTCAGCCCCCTAGAGGGCTCTGCACTCAGCACAGTGTCTGCTTGTCTCTCTCCTTCTGCTCCTTCCCCCCAAAAATAAATACGATCTTTAAAAAAATTAACATATGCTCAAAAAAAAAAAAAAAAGGAAAGAAAGAAAGGAGATTGCACCTCTCTACCAATGAACTGATCTTTGCTTTCTCTGAGTATACTACAAGTGAGACCTTGGACTAATCATAACTATTATGGACTAATCATAACCATTTTTACAGAAAAACCATTAGGTGACAGAACTAACAAAAATGCAGGTCTAATCTGTAAAGTGAGTGGGGTGCATATTTAGGGATCGTAATAATATGAATGTGTAAATACATTCTTTTACACATTTTGTTGTAAAGACCAAAATATTGTCAGCCCAGATTTTAACATATAACCTTAAACTCAGGTAATGGTTGGAGTATCTGCTTTCAAAGACCATAGAAGCTCATCTATTTGCATAAAATATCTTTTAAAAAAATAACAAATAGCCACAAAATAATATGTGAGGTATGTTAGATATTAGACTGTACAAAAGTTATATCTATTCTGATTTGGATTTCAAATATAAGTGCTACTCTTCTGTTTTAGAAGGAAACCCAATTTCTTTTTATTACTCCTTATACATCAGGTGCCTTCATTTCAGCACAGTATGTAAAGAGCAGGTGTTATAAGGAGTACTTTGAATGTTAATTATTTTTTTCATTTATTTCACTGGGAGGATTTACCTTTCAATGTGTTTTTATAATCAGGATGGAAACAATTAGGGAGCTTGCTGCTTGAGTGTTTCACTACATTTATTTTATGACATCTGCTGCAATGATTAAAAAAAAAAAGAAAAGGAAAAGGGAGGTAAGCATTTTAACAAAGTGAGGGGTTTGGGTTGATTGTATGCGATCTCTTTATTTCATTGTGAATCTTCAAAGGAAATGTCGTGATGAATCAGCCATGTTTCTAACCAGTAAATACCATCTCATTGTTAGAGCTTGCATTTTTGACATGGAAGCATGTCTGTTCATGTTTCAGAGATGTCATAGTTTATTAGTCTCGGATTTTAATTGAAAATTATAGAAAAAAGCTACAGAGAGATAGGAATGAAAGGGGAAAAAAGCAGATATTTATTTTTAAAGACATATTTCAAATGAGAATGTTCTTTTTCCATGCATCATATTCAATTTATTCTTCAAATATACATAAGATATTTACTTCACCTGTCCTTCATTTTCATATACTTTGGAGCATAATTCATAAGATAATAATATTCGGTATCAAGAGAGGTATGGCTCATGATATGGTAAGATTTGGGCACATATTTCAACATAAAGGAATGCTTCTCAAAATTAATATAGTCATTTCATAGTGTGTTACATTACTCCTGTTTTTCCCATTAGCAAAATATTATAGACAATCCAAAATATTATAGCCATCATAAAATAAAACTTACATAAAATCTAGTAATTATATATAATGAAATAAATTAAGTAATAGAGAAGATAAATATAGACACAACGTGTGTGGGTGTGTTTGACAGAGACAGGCAAAGAGAGACAGAGACAGAGTCACAGGGAGTGAGACAGAAACAGAGAGAGGGGAGAGCACATGCCTGAGAACTCTGTGGGTAGTTTTGAAGATGGATGAAGGAGAGCATGGGACAAGGAACACAAGCAGCCTCTAAAACCTAAAATATGTAAGGAAATGGATTCTTCCCTAGAGCATCCAAAAGAAAGGTAATTCTGCCAACACCTTGGTTTTAGCCCCGCAAGGCCTATTTCAGACTTCTGGCCTCGGGAACTGCAAGAAAATAAATGTGTGTTATGTTAAGAAACTAAGCCTATGGTAATTTGTTACAACAGCAATAGGAAAAGAATACATTACCTCTCAACATGGTCTCTTCAAACCATGTTGAAATTTCAGGCTTGCCTTAAGAGGTCCCCAGAGAAAGGAAAGGCTCCAATATCTTTCCATATTCCAGTTGGGAATTACCGTGAAGTTCTCCCTGCTTCTATAATCTATGCTAAATTAGGCAGCATTTTTATTATCATGACCATCCCTTTTTAATGTCGGTCTCTGTGGGTTGCACAATGGAGATTTAATTCAGGTAAATCTAATTACCATGGCCACCGTAAGTGGAAATGGAATAGTTATGCATCTCCAGGAGATTAGAAGAAAAGGGTTCCAATGCATTAGGGAAATGAAGAACAGGAGAAGGGAAAGAGAAGAAAAGGCAGGAGAGAAGGAAGAAGGATGGAAGGTTGAGGAAAAGCGGGTTTCTATTTCCCAGTTTGGGGGAAGTAACAAAGTAAATATCCAGCCACTACTTTTTGGAAATGGAGGAGAAATATAATTCATGCCCAGCAAACTTTCCCATCTGGTTGTCTCTGACTAATAGCACAAAATGGGAAGAGAGAACTTTCTGACCTTCAGAGTCTTCTAATAATTAAAGACCAAATGGACCACAAACATGGTTGGTATTTTATTCTAGCACAGGTGCTCTCAAATTTAGGTGGATTTAGGCATTAGTGCATTTGTGATTTCTGAAACCTGTCCCCAGAGATTCTGGTAAGGTAGAACTCGGTGGGCTTGGGATTCCACACTATCAGGCTCTGAAGAGATGGTAATGCTGCCGGTCTGTGGACCATCCTTTGAATGGCAACACTCATCTAGAAGTCAGCATCTATATTTAGACCATTCTTTTTGAAAATCCCTTCTACCGTTCCCTCTGCCTTAATTTCATCGGAGGGTAGAATGGCTAAACATGGCAAAAATGACAGATCTGTAGATACTTGGATAGATGATAGAGATCATGCTACTATTCAGTAGATCCAAGTCACCTGGATGCCTCAGTTAAAAGACAGCTTGCTGGGCTGTAGATCTCGAGTTCCTGATTCAGTAGGGTTGGGGCCAGAGGGCAGGTGAGAGCTTGCATGTTTTAAGTTCCCAGGTGAGGCTGATGCTGCTGGCCCCGGCCATACACTTAAAGAACCACTGGCAAAGCCGTTATTATCCATACCAGCTGACCCCCATCAAGCACCAAGGGAAGAGATGGTCTTTTAGCATCACCGTGGACAACCAGGGACGCCGGGCATTAGGGCACCTGTGGTAAGAATGGGACCCTCTACCCAAGTTGAATCCCAGCATGCCTGAAATCAGCGACTGCTCCTCCTTGTAAGCCTCTCTCCCCACGTGTACCTTCCCATGGGCAGTGGTGCCCTGAGTCCCTCCCACAGGGGCGGGGCTAAGAGGCAATGTAGAGGAGGGGCCACAGAGGCTGGGCACCTTAAGTTAGGAAGATGCAGAAAAAGACATCCAGAAACAGACCCGGGCCACTCCCACAGAATCCCGAGAATGCCTTTGCGTTGTGTACCTGAAAAACGTGTTTCCTGGTTTGGATGAGAAGAAAAGAACTCAGGAAACAAACGTCTTAGTGGTCTCACCCATCCTTCGACACAGAGGCAAGACAGAGTAACGTGAGAGCAAGTGGCATTCCCTCCGCGAGGGCTGAAAAAAGCAACAGCAACAGGATTTGGGACCTAACTGCTGCGCACCGTACAGGAGCTACCCCACACAAAGTAAAAATAAACTCTGGATGAGCCGCCCCCTATCTGATTTGTCTATCCGTTTGTCTTCCAAAAGCTAACATTTTCTCAGCTGAATTTGAGGGGATTGGTTATTTAAAAAAAAAAAAAAAAAAAAAAAAGACAAGGAGAAACTGAACAGGGCTTCTAGAGGGAGGCACATAAGCTGTTGGCCATATTGAATCAACACCTGGGGCATTGATTTGAAAGCCAAACGCAGGCTATTCATCTGGATTGCCAAGTATAACAGAAACAACTGTCCTTGGCTGAGGCCATCAGAGAGAATGCGCCAGCCAGGGCTCCATCTGAAGCTGCCTTCGAGGACCACAGATAACCCGAAAAGATGTCCAGAGCTTGCTCTGAAACCTAATTCCAGGTGAGGCGCCTAGCTTTCTCTCTTGCCCATCAACTACCTATGATTTCTAATTAGAGAGAATTCTCAAAAGAAAGCTGACCCAATTCCGTTTGCTCCCTTAAAAACGTGTCCTGGTTTTGGTGCCGATGTCTGGCTTCGTTGACTTGCTAAGCACTGCTGTTGCTTAGTCCTCTAAGCTTGCTGGGCCTGCCCTTCCCGACATTCCAAGCAGTAATAGTCTCATTGACCCAGTAATTAAAGAAATCCTGTACCTTTCCACTCTGGCTAGCTGCCCTCTCTCTTCTCCCCCATTGTTCTTTTAGTAACACCACCAGCAGATGCTTAGAGATTTTTCACCCTTTCAAAAGCTTTATATTTTTCCCATCTCATCAAGCATATCTCAGCCAAATGTAATTAGCTTAAGGCTTTTGAGCCCTCATGGGAGATCAGTAAAAAAGAACCCTAGCAATTTCAATAAAGAGCTTGAAAAGAGGATCCTGGAAGGCCACACCAAACCACAGGAGAGCTGCTATTATTTAGAAGCATAGATCTCTCTCTTCCTCCCAGTACCCCCTTTGGGCATTTTAAAGTCTCAGAATATTCATGAGGCCTCCAGGGCTTTGGAGCTCTGTCTACCATTATTGGGTAGGTGGGATATTTAAGGTCTCTTCAGCAAGGTCAGTGTTTGGTTCTCTTTAATTGATTTCAATCAAGGAGTGTTTTGTTGGGTAACCCTGAGTTACTCCCAAATGGCAAACAGTTTGTTTGCTAAATCTCTTAGCCTTTTCATTCACTTTTTTTTCTTTTTCTTTTTCTTTTCTTTTCTTTTTTTATCCTCTGGTTGTTGGAAATGGGCTGGTAAGCCTTCTTTGTAGTTCCAAGCATTTGATATGAAGGCTAAATTAATTAACCGCAATACGGATTTGCACCCTGCCTCTGAGTGGTGGTGAATCCCCTTTCTTTCTGAATAGCCACATGGATGTACTACAGAGCTGATCCTGCAGCCAGAGCCCTTTTCCCCCCACACTTAGGAGAAAGCAAGTTTTGGACACCAAATTAAGCTCTATCTTTATTGAAATGGAGTGAAGTAGCGCTTAAGTGTGTGAAGCACAGATTGTTGGTGGGATGTTAGGAGAGGGGCACGGGATCACCCTTGAGTTGTGTGATGTGTATTTTCCCCAAACATGCAAGTGGGAGGCTCCAAGCCTCAGGTGTTGGGTAGTAAGATGATTAAGTATGTTCTCATGTCAGTTTCTCATTACCCAGATTTGGGTAAAAGGGGAATCATTCTTTGTAAATCCACTACTAGCTTTTTCAGATAAAGGAAGTCAATGCCAACACTTGATTAAAATGACTTTTTGGGGGGAGGGGGTCTCGAGTTAATCATTTTCTTTCTGAATAGTGATGCACAGATATGGATCGGTGCCTATGATGAAGATGGTTATATATATGCCACACTAGACTACAGTAGAAGCACAATTTAAGTGACAATTCCTTTTAAAACGTGTGAAGTGTGTTCTGAGCAGTGTTCTGGCCAAGGCCTAGACTTGCAAAGCGGTCCCCAAACTTAAGAATTAACCTCATTATGTTCCAAATACAAAATAATGTTGGAGGTTCAAATTGACTTACAAAAAGTTGTAAGCTGGTTGGAAGTTTTCTGTAGGTTGGACAAATAAGAACTTGGTCTTTTGTAGATGGTTTTCATAAACATTAGTTTTGCATAGAAGAATGAACAATTAATTACAGGACAGCTGCACTATCATTACTTAGAACAGAGCAGGCCCAAAGAAATTAGACTATATCTGGCAGCGGGACAATTCTGGTTCATGAAACTAGTCGTACCCATGCAAAATGAGTAAGACAAAAAGAAAAGGAAAGGAGGGGCGCCTGGGTGGCTCAGTGGGTTAAAGCCTCTGCTTTCAGCTCAGGTCATGATCCCAGGGTCCTGGGATCGAGCCCCACATCGGGCTCTCTGCTCCGCGGAGAGCCTGCTTCCTCCTCTCTCTCCCTGCCTGCCTCTCTTGCCTCTGTCAAATAAATAAAATAAAATAAGGAAAGGAAATTGTTTGCAAGACCTTCACTTAATAACAAGAGAGACAGAGGCACAAGGACTCATAGCAAACTTGATGTCCAGAAAATGTGCGGAAATAATCTATGGACTTCCCTCTACAGCAGTTTTGCCATTAGCCAGCATGCCATGGGCAGGATATCTCTGGTTCATTCCATTTTCCAAATCAACTCATGCTTAACCAGAAAACTCTTGGGGCCAGTTATCACTATTTCCGAAATTCCCAAAATGTTGACATCCATTTGCCTCCACTTTGAAGTTCTAGAAGTTAAGGAGTTAATGTACCTGACCAGGGTCACTCATGTAGCTGGTGGAGGCAGACCTGACATCTGTTGTCCAAATTGTGGCCCAGTATTTTTGTCTAACCCTGCTCTTCCTCTCATGAGCTATTGTAAGGGCTTGATCTTCACAGATGAAGTGACTCTAGGAGGTGTCTACAGCATTTCAACTTAGCTCCTTTCTGAAATGGTAAAATCTCCCTACTGTAAATCTTGGGTTGGAAATGAATCCTAAAGGTCATGCAGTCTGGCTTCCTACTGTGATGTGCAAAAGCATTATTCCTTCCCGGCAGATGCTGTAGCCTCTGCTACAAAACATACGGGATGGGGAGCTCACTAACTTGCATGGCAGTTCCTTCATCCATGGGTGATTCTGAGTGTTGAAAAATGAACTTGACTTCACTACAGCTTCCACTTATCCATACCCGTTCTTCCCTGAAATGAGCCCAGCACATACAGCAAGAGCCTGTCGAGTAGCTGAAGGTCATTTGCAGAGCCACCTTTAGTGTCTTCTTGTTAGTTCCTTAATTCATTCCTTACTTAGTCCAAATACCCCTCATATCACAAGTTTTTCTTTTTTTTTTTTTTTTTTTAAGATTTCACTTATTTATTTGTCAGAGAGAGAGAGAGTGTGCAAACAGGGGGAATGGTGGGCAGAGGGAGAAGCAGACTTCTCTCTGAGCAAGGAGCCTGATGCAGGACTGGATCCCAGGACCCTAGAAGATCATGGGACCCTAAGACAAAGGCAGACGCTTAACTGACTGAGCCACCCAGGCACCCCCATATCATAAGGTTTGGAAACCCTCATGTTGGCTGCATAGCTCTAAGCAAGTTAAATTTGCCAGCTTTGCTTTCAAAACCTGGATACAGAATTGCACACAATGATCCAGACCTTCATTTGTCAAATTAAAGGCTAAAAGGAATTGCTTCAAGCCCTGGCAAGTCTGTGTCTGAACATCTCCCCATGTGAGATGATAAAGGATCTGAGGAGTGCGACCAGCATTCGGTGTGCAGAAGCTTGTAGACTCTCCAAGCTTGCAATCAGGCTCTTCTCTAATGATCCACGGACCAGCGATTTACCCTGGACTTGCTTTCCCCATCTGTAAATGGGGATAAGGGTAGAGGATTTTTATAAAGATCCTATGATTTAATATGTGTTAAGTTCTAGCAACCATGCCAGGAGCATAGCTTACTATGTTCTAGTTATTGTTGCTGTTCTAGGAAGAAGCCCCTACTCCAAGCTAAAGAAAATCCTCACATTTCTATGATGAACAGAGAGAGACCTAAGAACTATAGGAACACTGGATCAAATGTTACCTCTGCCCTGTAATTACTGGGCTAATCTACTGCCTTCGTCTCTACAAGCACGACATGGGACCACAAGGGCTCCCTGAGAGACATCAAGCCACTTTCATCCTCCAAATGTGCCCGGGCCAGCAGTCTGGTAATTTTCCCTTAGCTGCCAATGTCTTTGATAGTCAGAGACCTCATTAAAGGGATGCAGCTGGTCAAGAAAAGCACCCTGAAGCCGTTGGCTTCTGGCAGATGTGCTGTGTCATGAGAGTGCATCTGTCACAGCGGGTTCTGTCCCCACACAGAAATGATGGGGCCAATGCAAACAGCTCCTGAACCCGGCCAGGATGGGCCTGCAGACCTAAGGAATAAAACATTCATGGAGGTGGATCTGTGCATTCCCACAGACATTATTTTTAGGCACTTGGGCACAAAGCAGAAATGCCACAACATATATAACCAGACTGTCACACTCACGGTTGACATTTGTACAGAAATGGCCAAACAGGGACCCAGGAGCCTGGAAACAGCTATCCCTCAGCTTGGAGACTTAAAGTTGTAGGATTTACCATTAATGCCGTTCCCTCACTCATGTTTCTTGTGATGGGGTTTTATATTGACTGGAACTTCTTTCAGCTACTGCTATTGGATCCAAGCGTATCACAAAGCAGGAGACAAACAACGCTCCCCACCTTGCTCCGTTTCATTTCCTCCAGGCCCATCCCATAAAGAAACTCAAAATCCCCAAAGGAGCCACATTCTCAAGGAGAAGTAAATTGAGGACAAACAGAAATTTGAATTCTGGCAAATCAGTAACTGTAAGGAATTACTGCAAGAGACAGTGGTACCTCCCTTTAATCCTTCTAGGTCATTCCTGGTGGGTTCGGTCTCAGACTATGATGGCAGAGGTCCAGTTTTTCTGTCTACTGTGCTTGATTTTTAATGCCAGGGTTGAGGTTCTTTGCTTTGTATAAGCTACATTATCATTGGCATCTTAATTATTCTTGGGGTCATTAATGATTATGAAAACATCACCTTACCAAATGGCGAGAGAGAGAGAGAGAGAACCGGATGGACCTGTGATGTGGCTCCTGGTGCATTTGGGTCACCCAGGCAGCACCACACAGCCTAACTGCAGAAAGATGACCTTCAAAGGCCCTCCTCTGCAGGGCTCCCACAGGACCAGCATCTTGTGACATTTTGTGCTGGGTACAGAATCCCACAGGCACATACCTCTTATCTCCGCATACGCCAGTGATCACAGCCACAAAGACCAGGGGACAGAATATAAAAGAATACTGCTTTGTCTTCTTACCATTTTATCTTATTTTCTCTCTAGAATTCATATTTTGTACCAACCATATTGTAACAATAAAGGCAGTTCTAGAGAATGGGAAAAAAATAGCACTATGATATTCAGCCTTATTATATCAAGCTGCTTCGGGCTTTACCCTCTTTAAAGTATGCTCATGCATTCAGCTACAAGGAGGTTTCTGAAAGTCCTCATAAGCAGTTCATTTCCTTATCTCCCATGTGTGCTGCTCCTGGCTCATGGACTTTGGGTTTTTAAGAACTAAGGGTATGAAAACCATGTTGGGAGAGGCAGCATCTCCTCCATCCCTTGTGGGGGATAGACTGAAAGCCCCTCGCCATCAGTTTCCCCCAGTTGCCTTTTGGGCCCTGTGAATCCAGATTCCTTATGATTTGGGTTCTGGAAAATCAGTAACAGGGATAAAAGCAGCCGGAAGAGGGAACATCGACTTGGGAAACCCAGAGACATGGACTGTACCATCTCAACACACAATTTTATATTGGTCTCATCAAAACCACAACCTTTCTCCTTCCTCAAATGTCATTCTCTGCTCAAAATGAAGCCAGTCCTTTTCATAGGGCATAAGCACATCTCAGACACTCCACAAGCATGAGGGAAAGCTTCCCCAAACAAACTAGACCTATTAAGCTTGGGACTTTGCGTATCTTAACCCTAAATGGGAACAAGATGGCTTGGTTCACTGGTGCGAGGACTTTGTTGGTGGGGCAGAAGTGTTTGGAGTCATTGGAGGCACTGTGAACTGGGAATCTGATGAAATGCGTCCTCATCCAGATTCTGGCAGTCTGGTCCCTACTGAACAACGGGGTATGAAACCAAACTCTGAGGATGGAACTCTTGCTTGTTGACCAACGGGATGAAATGGTACCAGCTGTTTGTGAAGCCAAAACAATAACCACTGCCCTAGAACGAGCCAGTTAACCTTTGACTGAAACTGGTTTCTGTCTGATGTCTCTGAAGTTGATGCAAAATCCTAATTGTCCAAACTTTGAAGCATAGGTTGAAATACCAGCAGGTTCTAGTGGCTCCAACTGGTGCAAATTCTTCTCAGGTGCAGAGTGTGAGTCTAGGTCTTCCTAGGAGCCCATGCTAAGATGGGATTTATTTGAGAGATACAAGGTATTTCTTAAGGGAAATGCCTATGTGAGAGAAAAGGAGGAGGGGACTGGTGAAGGCTGGGAAGTGTCACCCCCAGGAGAAGGAGACAGGGAAAGAAGGTTAAGAGGTGTGCATTGTAGGAAAGATTTGGCAAAGCACCTGGGAGTCTTTCAGGCAAATTTAGCCAAGAACAGACCTGCTTTAGTTCCCCTAAGTCACCACTGGGAGCATCCTGTGGGAACAGGCCTCAGAACAAATGCAGTGATGGATTCCAGAGCCCAGCAGCTGGGGCCCTCCGTCAGTTGATTGCACTGTCTGTAGTTGGGGGTCTGTGAGGCACATTCTCATGGTTCCACAGAGAGTCCCGGGAGCTCAGATAAGCATCCAATAAATTACTCTCCTTTTTTAAGCACACAATGTGGGTGTGCAGCTAATTCTCAAAAACAGGCCCATTCATCTGCTTAAATTGATCATGAAATAAACGAACCAACATTTAGACATACAAAATAAGTGGAATTTCTTTCAAAGAATGTGACTGTGGTCACATCTGAAAATATACTAAGGACTCTCCTTCCTCCCCTACTCTGAACGTGCACGTGACTAGGAAAGCAAGACCAGGGCTTTTCAGAGAATTCCTCTACTGAGGCCAAGTTCACCCTGCAGGATGTGAAGGACCAAAGGTCAGATTTCTGTAGTAGCACCTCAGTAGGTGTACCCCCTCTTTCCTCCCCTTCCTCACGCACCATGTAGAATGTGGGGAGCTCGTGTTCCTTGTTCTCTGACCCAGATTTCCCAAAGCAGTTCTCAGTTTTGATGAGTTAAGTTCTTTGCATGTTCTCTCATGTTCTCTGAATTGGAGCTGTTGTGTGTATGAAGCACAGAATGGTTTTGGGAACAGCAGTATTCACTGCCTCTAATGTATGTATCTGTCCATATTCTGATGAGCAGCAAGTCTTCTGGTGCTAATGATCCCTCCCCTTTCTGGGACCATAACAACAGAATGACTGGCTCTCTATATATCGCTGTTTTGTTACCTCATTCCGGAACATGCCCTTAGCAGCTGGGTAACCTTTGATCATGAGAGACCTAGAGAATGGATTTCTATTCTTAAGTCACCAGGAATCATGCTTAGGGTGTGAGAGACAAATAGTGGTGCCTTATGGAAATACTCTTAAGAGTGAAATATGCCAGATAATGGGTGTCACCTACATGCTTTATCAACTTTGCACTTTTGGAATATGTCACATTGCCTAGTTGTGTCAAAAGTGTGATAATAGCTAGGGAATCTGAAATAATAAGTGAGTATAAATACTTCACTGCCGTATCATAGCTAATACATTTTCATTGGAATTCGGTTATATGTATACAGATTTTTTTTTAATGCCCAACAACATTTCTAATGTAATTTAAATTTTGGCATTATGGGTTTCCCCCTGCATTGTCAAATTGAATTAAATGGTGGAACAATAATGCCATTAATGATTGGACATGGACAACAATGTATTAAAACTCATCTCCGATCATTCCCTTGCTCAGACTTCTATATTCATGGCTATTATTTGCTTAAACTCAAGTTGTCCTAAGAAACACACATTTTACAATGAACATTAAACTGAGCTTGCCGGCTTCCATGCTCTACCCACCTCTGGTAATAATAGAGAAGAGTAGAGAAACAAAATACTGTAACAAGAAAATCTTCTCTAAAATGATGCAAACTATAATGTTGGTACCATGGTAATCAGTTTGACTTTGATGCCACAAACATTACCTATTGAGTGATGCTAGTGCCATCAAAAACATTCTCTCTGTGGAGAAAATCCACAATCACAGTGCACTTCTTGACCTACCTGGAAACAATGTTCATGTCATTTTGTAAGATGGCCAACAATTTATACTTACTAATTCAGAAATACAAAAGGATAGAGATGATCATCAATACATTAGATAGTACTTGTAGACACAGTAATCCTTAAAACTCTATCCTATTGTGTAACAAAGAAAGAAAACCAAATTTGATCCAGTAATTTTAAGTATCTAGCAGTTATTCCCTTGTATGTATATTCTCAGTGTTTCATGTCCCCCCTTCACTGTCCTCTGGCTTCTCTGGCAATGTTCCTTCGCTACCTAATGACTGAGCCCCCTGCTCTTAGCTAACATCAAAATCTGTTGTCTGTTCTCGCTAGTCCAATCCAGGCTTGGTGATTCTCTGAGGACAGCACCCCTTGATCTCAATTGGCCTTTCAGTGTGACAGTGACTCCTAGTGTTTCCCCATTCCTGGGGTTCACTTTGTTTGTCAGCTGCAGGCGCAAGCCTCCACATTTCACAACTCTGGGGGACACAATCGACATCAACACCCCTAGCAAATGTGCCATAAGTAGCCTGCACAACTTCACATGGTGGTCTTGCTCAGGGTCATGTCCCGCTATGGTGACTGCCCAGGTAAACTCAACAGTCAGAATCACCAGCTATGTTCTGGATACCCTAGCCATGGGATATGTGGGGACTTCTGGTTATGACAAGGCATGAAGAGATTCTGAGGAGCTAAACTTAATCTCACAGAGACACCATCTTTTCTCAGCCTAAGCGGAAGAGTGAAGGGGGCGATCCTCCTAGGACATGTATTCTAAATCCCAAATATGAAGTAGACCAAAAGGGGCACCTGTGTGGCACAGTTGGTTAAGCAGGCGACTCTTGGTTTAGGCTCAGGTCATGATCTCAGAGTCAAGATTGCAGGGTCCTGTGACTGAGCCCCACACTGGGCACTGCACTCAGCATGGAGTCTGCTTCAGATTCTCTCTCCCTCTCTCTCTGCCCCTCCCACTTGTGCTCTCTCTCTCCCAAATAAATAAATTAAAAGAGTGGAGCAAAAGCCCCTCTTCAAATTTTGACTTTCCCCTAAACCTACCTATTATATGCCTCCTCTCTTTAGGTCTTTGGCCTTTATCCCATATTTATATTTTTTATTTTTTTAAAAGGTTTTATTTATTTATTTGAGAGAGAGAGAGCATGAGCAAGGTGAGGGGCAGAGGGAGAAACAGACTCCCTGCTGAGCAGGGAGCCCAATGTGGGACTTGATCCTGGGACTCCAGAATCATGACCTGAGCTGAAGGGAGGCACTTAACTGACTGAGCCACCAAATGGTGACCCATTTACCCCATATTTAAAAGAAAGTGTCACAAGGGCTAGACTTTACTTATCTTTTCTGACCAGTACCTCCTCTCAACTTTAAGTGTAAGTGAGAATTACCTGGGGAGTTTTCAAAAGCCCAACTCCCAGACCATACTGCCTACCAATTATATTCAATGCTGTTAAGATGGCAGCCAGGCATCAGTACTCTTTAAAGCTCCATAGGTGATTCTAAAGTGTGACCAAGGTTGAGAAGCTCTGTTCTATATTCTCCCTACTTCCTGAGGTGGCACTGGCCTTCCCACTTTCCAGTGGCAAAAATGGCGACTGGCTGCTAAAAAATGTGATATGTAGAGAAGAGGAATAAAGCGTAGTCAATATATTTTCAATTTTAATTTTGTCATAGCCTTTATCATAAAAATGTTATTTTTAAGTTCTAACACTTAGAATAGTCATCTTGGTTTATTATGATTATAAACAGAATATAAATGTTGATCTTGACTATGTAAGAGCAAGTTTGTGGAAAACTAGAAGGAAAGGTTAGAGAACTTGTACACTTTGGGTGCTTTAATTAAAGATGCAAAAATTTCCCATAACAAAGCAAGAAAATTATTTCAGTTATTGAAATCTAGGAAGAGAGAGCATGGCATAAATAATATATCAGCACTGGTCATTGCAAGAGTCAGTAGCAATTGTCTAAGAAAGATAAATAAAAATGGAAGCTTAAAAGCTAAGAAGGTGACCACCCAGAGAACTAAAACAAATTGTAATGATTGTCTCTTAGAAAGTGGGTCTGGGATAGAGAAGAGTTCCATACTTCTGAAGTTTTACTTTGTATATACATATAACAAAAATTACAGATTAAAAAAATAATCAAATCAAGATTCCATACTGTGGTGCATTTCAAGGGATGGTTTGGGAGACTATCCCCAGTCAAGGCCATTATGCTGATGGTAGCTGCAGCCTCCCACTGACATACATAGAATGCTAGAGCCTGAGCTTTTGCCCACAGCAGTGTTACATGCCTCGGTGGTGAGGCTGATTCTCCTGATTTGCCAAGTCCTCAGTTTTAGTTAGCAAATGGCCCACCTCGGGGTTGCTACATTAAAGTCCTATAAATTTTGTGCACTCCCAGGAGAGATACAGAGAAAGCAACATTTATGCAGAATCCACAGAGTGGCCTTCCAGTTTACCACCTTGCAGGTTCTTCTAACCATAACTTTATGGCATTCCTTTAGTGCAAGAAGGTTTTGGTAGATATTTTTGGTCTATGCGCCATGTGCCTTCAATGTTTTGAGAATTATCATTGAGACAGACCATAGGTAAATGGAGCACTGAACTCAAGAATGGAGTCATGAGATCTCATCCTACTTGTACCCGCCCAGCTGGTTCTGCATCCTCAACTATGTCACTTAATTTTGGAGAATCTACAAAATGAGGGGCTCCCCTAACTCAAGTTCTAAATCCTCTTCCATACTTAATACTTTGCACATCAAAGCTTTCTTCTAGAACAAGAAGTGTCAATGTTTGTCTCTGGGTTTTCTTAAAACTTTCTCTGCCACCTCTGTTGAGCTCCAAAATATGGGCATGCCTGTTACACAGGTCAACCACAAGCCTGGTCTTCAGATAGATGGAATCTAAAAATTCCAGCTCTTTACTTTTTAGCTGGATGACCATAAGCAGGTTTTCCAACTTTTGCAAGTCCCAGTTCTTCATCTGTAAAATGGATATCAGATGTTTACCGCTATTAGAAGCATTTGATGTATATACGTTCTAGTCTGTAAAGATTCTCAGTAAATGACACCCTGTTATGCTAGAGAAGATGGCATTAGCAGCCTAATCCATGCTCCCTGGATGGGAAGACAGGTGTCATAAACCCACAAGGAGGAGTCCTGTGTGAGTTTGCAGATAACTAGGTCGGATTTTCACATATCCATCATTTGCAAAGTAACAAGCCTTCTCTTCACACACAAGAGTCTGTGTGCTGGGGGGAAACCCTGATCACCATCTGGGTTCAACGGAAGCCAAGAAAAATAACAGAATAGCAGATTAAATATCCCTGGGCTAAGTCCCTTTTCCATCCGTGGCCATTTTCCCTAGCCTAAACATCTGCTGTAATGTTCAATACACTTGATCCTTTGGCCAAGCAAGAACCCTGTCCTCTCCTCCCAACATAACCATGGTCACCATTTAGTTTCTTGACTTGGGCACCTGTGTGTGTTACGGTTAGAGAGCTCTGTAATCCATTAAATCTAATCCTGTATCCTCATCCTCAGCTTATAGAAAGGTAAGGGAGAGCAGAAGAGGCAGGAAAGGAGGACTGTATCCCAGTGCCATGATGTCTTTGCGGCTAGGCATCACACTTCACAGTTTCCTACTTTTTAGTACGGTGGCAGTATTTCTTCAGTCTTGCAAAGAGGACTGGTTTTTTGGTTATTGTTTTGTTTTATTTCTTACTTTATATCTCTCTGTTGTCAGGTCTTAAATATTAAGAAGGGAGAAATCTGGTCCTATGTGTCTATTCAACTGTTTTCTCACAAAGTTCCTTACTGATGATTTAACCATTCAAATTAAGCTGCCAATTTAGATGCAATCGAACTACCACATGTTAAGTGTATATCAAGTGGAAACACTACAACACTCTTTCTTGAACTAAAATTCTGAGTTTAATATCAATGGTGGATTTTTCTATTTTTGGCATCCCTGTAGAAAGTAAAACAGTAGTGATCTGGGGAATTGGAGGAGGCCCCACATCCAATTGCTTGTAACTGAACTGACCCAGTCTTAATTCAACTAACTCAGTCTTACGTATGTTACAGCTCTGTTCATCCAATTTAAGCAAAAAAAAAAAAAAAAGAGGCTGTACAGTACGTTGAATGAGTTCATCTAGAGAATTTTCCTGGATGGAAAATAAACTTTGAATGTTTGTTTTTCCATACAAATTTTATAATTGGTTTGTCTTGTTCTACAGTGGGTACTTTTATTAGAAGTAAGCTAAATCTTGGCTACCTTACAAGGCATCTTTGTCACTAGAGTAGCTGGTCTTATGAACCCTCCGTAACACTTAAAATTTTAATTTATATGCACTTTTAGTTTTCTTGTTATTTTTTTAAATTATATTTTATTGTTATTGTTCCTGTTATATAGCTCTTCTTTTAATTTAGTCACACTATTACATTTGAGGGCAAACTACATTTAGCTATTTGGTTATACTGTTGCATTTTTCATTACTCAGTACTATTTTTATATTTTCTTTAAAGAACTGTATCTTTTGTCCATTTTTCTAACAGACTATTCTCTTTTTCTTACTCATAAGAGTCCTTTATATATTATGACTCTTGTTTTTTTTTTCATCTTAAGTTTAGCAGTGGCAGAAAACTTCGAGAATATTTTATTTTACCATTTGTTATATAAATTAAGAAAGTGAGGTCGGACAACTTTCCATTGTCATATAGAGAGTTCGTGAACAATCAGAACTGAAAAATAGGTCTCTTGGATCCTTCTTTAGAAGTCTTCTTCTCAAACGGTAGACTACTTGCCTCCATCTTCCTCCTTTTCCTCTTAAGTTGAGCATTATTGGATTACTTGATTTGATTCAAAGTAGCAATAAGTTGGTCCCTACCTCAATAAATTAATCACCAATAACTCTGACTCCCAAATCTTACCTTAATTCCTGATATTTCCCCTGAACTCAGGATTCCTCTAATAAACATTTCTACTTGGATTTCTCATTGACAACTCCAACTCAACCTTTCCACAAGTGAGCTTTTAGCTCCACAAAGGGGAGTTCCTCCCCTTTGACCTTCAACTATATACAGGTCTTCCCATCTGCAATTCTTACAGTCTTTCTCATCTGAGCAAATGGCACTTGTTCCTGGTGGTCAAATCCAAAATTTTGGTTATCTTTGACTCTTTATCCTCAAATCCTGGCCCAATTCATCACCAAATCCTGTGTCTTCAAAATATACCCGGATATGGTCACATCCCTCCTCCCCTCCACCTCCTCCCTAGTCAAATCTACCTCTGCATCACTTACCCATAACCTACTTGGTTACCTGTCTTCATCTTTAGCTCCTTGCAGTTTATTGTCTTATCACAGGTGAAGTGATACTTTTAGGAAGTAAGAGCATAATCTCCAACTTCTCCTCCAAATCCCCCAATGACATCCAGTAGGACCCAGCATCCATATAGTGACCCACATAATCCTGACCCACTGTACTCCCAGCCTGCCCTGTGTTTTTTCTCTGCTCCCAGTTTCTCTTTATTCACTTATGTCGTTGTTTTTCTTCAAATGTTTTAAGTATACTCTTGCCTCAAGGCCTTTGCACTTACTACTCCTTTACCTGAAATGTTCACCCACTCCGCCCCCCATATATATTCAAATATAACACCATGACTACAAGGACTTTTCTGCTTTCTAACTGCTAAATCTTCAATGCCTAGAAAAGTCTCTGACACTAGGCTGGTGCACAATTTATGATTGTTGAATGACTGAATGAACTATACTCATTAACAATATTTTTTTGGGTGGTGTTATAGAGAATATACTGTGGCATCCTGTGGCCTTTGCAAAGCAAAAATATAACTGCTTAGGAACTGAATACTTGCATTAAAATAAAATTCAAACTGTTTGCCCCTGTCAGTCTCTCCAACAGCATCTCTTTCCTTTACCTCCCTCCCTCACTACTCTCCAGCCACACTGGCTTCCTTTCTGCTCCTTGAACAGACCAAGTGTATCTGAGACTCTGAGTCATTTTTCTAGATGTGCCTCCTTCAGGGAAACACCTGTTCCTGCATCTCTGCATGATTGATTTCTCACTTAGGTCTCATTTTGAAATTCCTCTCTTGATGAGACCTTCTCCCATCACTCAAACTAAGTAACTCCCTTTCACTGTGTCTCTATCTCACCACACTCTTTTATTTTCCTCAAACACATATCCAGAGAGCAAAGACCTTACCTGTCATTTTCACCACTCTTATTGCCAGAGGTTCACATTATATGACACATAGAGGACACTCACAAAATATTTGGAGGATGGATAAATGTCCTTAGTCTAGCTTCTCTAGATCATATGGTCTGTGCCTAGCCACAAGGTGCTGAAATGATATATCCATGAGTCTGTCTCCCACAAAGGCTATTTGGGACAGATACAATGTCTAATTCATAGTCACTTCCCTGCCATTTCCCGCCCATAGTTTGCCAAACTAACACAAAGCAGCAAAAAGGCCATACAGTCTCTTCACCAAGTTCATTTCACTGGAGAATATGAACATTCATTTGAGAATAGAGAATATGAATTTCAGAGAGTAAAATACGGAAAAGTGAATATTATTAGATGGCCAGGGGAAGCCATACAAGGAAGGGTACACAAAAGACTTAAGACATCAAAAATTAAGTGCCTGGAATTAGCTCTCAGAGAAGAAATACAACAGTGAGATCATCAATTCAGGTACTCATTTCAGAGCAATGCCAAGCTTCTGGTGCTATAAATTTGCATGGTCTTTTTTTTTTTTCTAGGCTAAAAAATAATGTTATTGATGTGCTACATTTAATGGTTCCTGTGGATAAGTCATCTTTTTTGATTACCCAAGCACACTTCTTACAGTGGCTGTTCTAAACTTTCTCCATCCTACCCCTCCTCATCCTCCCCTTCCTCTCATCCCTCTTCCTGTATTTCTCCTCCTTCCTTTCTTCTTCATTTCTTCTTTTCCTTCTTTTCCTTCTTCCTCTCCTTCTCCTTGTCTCCAAGCCCCTTCTCCTCACAGTTGGTCCTATCTCCCACTTTGCTGAAAAAAATAAAGCAGAAATCCCCTAACCTTTTATCTTCTCCATCAAAACCATCTTTGATCCAGACACATTCCCCCCATCATTCTCTTCTGTCTTGACATGATAGGTACTTTTCCCCTTTCCAAAAATTAACCTTAATATTGCATCTGAATGCCTTTATCTTTTCTGTCAAACAATACTTTGTCTCTTCAATTATTTCCAATTTCCCAGCATCATGCATATATTTCTACCTGTTCCTCCCCTTTGATAGGTCTTCCCTGTCTTGGAAAACCAACCCCCCACCCCTACCCCCAGGTTGCTATATTTTCCTCCATGGCTAAACTCTTATATGCATGGCATCTCCATGTCTCTGTTCTTTCACAGCATAGTCCCTCTGTTATCAAAGAGTTCTACTCATTCTTCAGGTCTCAGCTCTGGTAACACCGGACTACAAATGTGGATACCAAACATGGGTTTCCACATTTCACATTCAGTGACCTCCTCCCAGTGTTGACTGTGCCTGGCTGATATGCGACATTCATCCCATGACTGACCCTTGACTTTCAAGCATGAAGTGGGCACACCTACTTTTCCTCTAACTTAATCTCCAAATTTCTTAACTGTGGACAGCATCCTAAGGTCTCTATTCCTTTTTATTTAAAAAGTTTTTCTTGGAGACTTTGTCCACTTTTATGACTTAAGTAAAACCATAAATCTATTTCTAAAATTGCTGAGCACATTCCAAGGGCCAGGTAATGCTTAGGCATCATTAATCAAATATTTGAATGATTCATAGAAATAGGACCCTGGACTAATTGGATAATCATTGAGTTAAACATAAATATGGTTTTTATAGAAATGTAAATAAAACAAAAAAAATTATAGCACTGTAAAGAGAACTAAAATTCAAAAATAATTTCAAAAGAACAAGCTTACTTAGAATAATAGGTTACAAAATAGTATGATACATATTTTATAAATTGTAGAGGGAAGAAAATGGGCATGGCGTCGTAACTAGTCACAATTTCATCTGAGTAGCCATGCTGCTGGAAGTGATTGATGTCTAAACTGAGTAAAATTAACTACCCTGAGTGGGGGTGAGCCAGTGTTGCAGGGGGAAGGAGCAGCATGTGCAAAGCACTGTGGGAGAAGACAAAATGGCGCACACCTCCATCTACTTACAGTCAGTGGGCATTTGTGTGTCTACTGACACATCATCAAGATGACAATTATTTTTTGGAATATCTTATTTCATGTGAAGCTTCAGATAGGATTTTAAGATTTTAAGTAGAATTCCTGACTGTCTACTGCCCATGGTCTAGTGCAGGAAATGTCAAATGAGTGATCATAGTAAGTCTACTGTGAAAGGGAAGAGCAAGTCCTAGGCTGAGGTGGATAAGATGAGGGAGGTGCTGAGCCTTGAAACAACACTTGCACTCTGTCCAGTTATAAAACTGATCACTGTGACAGATAGACACAGCACTGGCAATCACACACATTGTAATTTTTTCTCACGTGTGCCCTAGATAAGTGCCTCTTGTATTAATTTGAGTAGGCTGACTACAGAGACACCCTCATAATCTCAATGACTTACCATGAGAAAAGTGTATTTCTTACCCACCTCACACTCCCAAGCTATTCTGAGGAGGGAAAATACTGGTCCACACAATCATTCAGAAACCCCAGATAAAGCCGTCCTATACATTTTGTAATGGGCCTCAGTATTCAAGATGTGATTCCTGGCCCAGCATCATTACCATCACCTGGTAACTTCCTTAAAAATGCAAATCCTTGGGGCCTACCACAGACTGGCTTAATCAGAGGCTCTGACTTTAGGATCCAGAAATATGCTCTTTACGAGCTGTCCAAGTGGTTCTCAAGTTTGAGTACTGCTGCCAAGGCCGGGTGGATGAGGGTGGGGAGTGTGGAGGACCACACAGGAGGGGATTCAGGTGCCAGTCCCAGAAGTAGCACATACTGCTTCAGCCCACAATCCATTGGCTGCTACTGAGTCATGAAGCCCCGCCTACTATTTAAGAAGCTGGGATGGTATGTATGGTTCAGCTCTGTGCTCAGAAGAAAAGTACTCCCCTCCTTACTGTTCTCACTTCTGGTTTTTCCCACCCCAACCTCCTTAAATTCATGTTCTGCTCAGTAGTCAGACTAAACTTCCTAAAAGGGCAATCTGTTATGCCACCCCCTGACAAAACCTCCATGGGTCTCATAGCCTTCTGAATGGCTTAGGTCTCCAAGGACTGGTTCCTATTGTCTCTCTGGCCACCTCTCTTGAATTCTAAACATTGGCCATCTTGAACTACAGCAATAACAACTAGCAGGTCCTTTCACTCGCCACGTGCCCCCTTCTCTGAACCTTTGTGCCTCCAGCTCTTCCCATGCTCCTATCCTCCTGGCTACTCCCATTCAACCTTTAGGGCTCAGCTGGGATGTGACTTAGTCCAAAAATATCTCCCTGAAACCACTTCCTAACTCTCCTTCGAGACCGGGTAAGATGCCTTCTATTAACCCAGAATAATTCTTATCACTTGGGATTTCAATCACTTGAAATCCAGAGTCTCTGGAGGACAGAGACTGTATTTACATAGTTGCTTCCTGGTTTTCCATAAAGAGCCTGGGACAGGGTAGATACTTAATGAATGTCTCCTAAGTAATTCAAAGTGGCTTAATAGATGCTCAGTGGGTGCTTATAGATGAGAATGTTGATTGTACCGTACTTCGGCCAGAATTTGTTATTAAGTCCAATATATTCACTCTTTCTTAATTAAGTGCTACACCAAAACTATAGCCAAGACCTTCACCTCTAAATACAAGAGGGATGCACACAAATGGGACTGGTTGAAGCAAACCTATCCACATCACGAGAAAATCAAGTGTGTACTGGTCAGTTAGCCCATCTTCTTTAGAGACAAAAGTCTGCATGTCTTCATTCCATGTGATTTTACATATGTAACTTACATAATAAATAGGAAAATAAGGAAGCCCGGTATTTGAGGTAAAAGCAAATTACATTGCTTAGAAAACAGAAAATAAAGCTCTCTGGTGCTGATAGGACACAGAGATCTCTCAGTAGCTTTATTGTTAGATGAATCAGTCCTCCATTCCTGTGAGTGCCTCTGCCATGACTCATTCCGATGGACTAATTTTTAATTCAAAATGATAAACTCAGAGGATGTTCTCTTAAAATATATAGCAACACCCTTCACAAGGGTATGACAGTAATATTAGCTTCCAAAAGTTAAGATAATTCCTCATGTAAAAAACATGAACAGCAGTAGCTGTTGCTGCCCCAGGTCTTCTCCTCACCTGTGCTCTGGATGATCTCATGATCCCCTTGTCTAGTGGACTTTGTCTTATCAGCTACTCCTCCCTCACCCTCTCCCTAATGACTGTCTCCTCAGTCTGTAATCAATCATGAACACTGCTCCCATTGCCGAAAACATGCCCAAATAACAGCCGTGCCATTTGGGTTCTCTGTGAAATAGAGAGTAAATGGTTGGAGTGAAAAAGTCTACTGCGGAAGAAGGTACCTGAAGGTCAAATAGAGGAAGCAGAGTTGCGCAGGAGACCCAGAGAGGTGACGTCACCTGGCCAAACTTGCAGAGCTAATAAGTGGCAGAGCCAGGATTGAAACCCCACAAATCTGGCCCCAGAATCAACGTGCATAACCACTGCCTATACCACCTACATTTTATTTTATTATTGTATTATCTTAATATTTTATTATTGCTCAAATCACAGCTTTTCAAAATTACTTATTATGGGCCAAACACTCCACTAAGTGCCCCATTATATACATTACCTGTTTGTGAGGTAGGCATTACTTTGCACCTTTTACATATTAGAAACCTGCATCTCCATGAGGTTAAATAACATGCCCAGAATCACTCAGCAAAGAAGTAGCTGAATCCAAATTCACACTTCAAATCCATGCTCGCCACCCTGATGCCACAGCCCTTCATACTGTCATTGCCTTTGCATTAGGACAGAGCCCCATTTATCCTTGTAATCACATAACCTAACAAATTACAGACACTGAATAAGAATTTGATAAATGAGGGGCACCCAGGTGGCTCAGTGGGTTAAAGCCTCTGCCTTCGGCTTGGGTCATGATCCCAGGGTCCTGGGATCCAGCCCCACATCAGGCTCTCTGCTCAGCAGGGAGCCTGCTTCCTCCTCTCTCTCTGCCTGCCTCTCTGCCTACTTGTGATCTCTGTCAAATAAATAAATAAAATCTTAAAAAAAAAGAATTTGCTAAATGAATGAATGAATTCCAGAATTTCTGTCTGAAATTATCTTTTAAGAAGCACCTGTTAATAGATAATACTATTCCCAATGTTTCAGTTATCTTTTAAAAAATATTTATTTGCCATAACTGTAAAACTACAAATGTAATTTCTGTTAGTCAATACATTAAGCATGCATACTATAAGAGGCCCAGGAACCCTAAAGGTGCTGTTTTCATGAAAAGAAAAAAAAAAAAAGAAGTGGAAAAAGCAGATAATTCCCAAACTTCCATGCACACAAGGATCACTGGGGAAGACTCATTAAAATGCAGATTGCCAGGCCCTACCAGCCACAGATTCCTATACGATAGATTTGATAAGAAACCCAGAAATGCATACTTCATAATAATCTCCCAGTGAGTCTGCTGCAGATGGTCCATGGACCACATTTTGAAAAATCCAAGTGAATCACTGGTGCTACCATGAGCTCATCAACCCCTGTGTCACCTAGGAGAAATCTGAAAAAACAAATAGCTTTTCCAAGGGGTCGTATTGCCCCTGGAACACAACTGTTTATGTCCATTATCGCCTATAATGATTTTTAGAATTGTGTGATAAGACCTGAGACCCATAGCATGACACATGTATGTGCCAAATCAGCTTAGTTGGATCAGGGTGGACAGAGCATTTGTGGGGGTATAAGCTGACGACTCATTTTGCATATTCAATGTGTTTATGACATCCCACAGAGTTTTATTTTTCTTTAATAATGTATCATTGAAATTAAGGTGCCTTCAGTTATAAGAATTACTCTTCCATTAACTATCACTGAGTAAGAAAAAAATTCCCAAATGGAGAATTCAGTGTAAGTCAAGAAAGAGCTACACCCTCGAATGAGGCTAAAGGAGAAAGAGGGGAGAGTGCCTTAATTTATATACCCGCACCCCCCAAGCAGATCCCAAGCCAGACCTTGGGCGTGAGTATTTTATTTAGAGGATGGGCCCTAAGAAGCACAAGCAAAGGAGTAGGGAAATGAGATGGAAGGGAAGGAACCAATGAAGTATGGGTCATGAGGAGATTACTACTAGGAGAAATTGGACTCGGTCCCACTGAGGCCCCTTTGAGGAACTGGGTAGAGCACACCACAGAATCTCTACCTGGAAGCACAGGGACGCTGGGGGATTATCCTTCCAATACTATCCTTCATCCTTCATCCATTGGAAATTACCAATGAAGGCTATTTCCTTCATTGGTTAAGGGTCACTCCTGGGCTTGTTAAATCCCCAGCACTTTTTAGTGAAGAGCAGGTAATAAGCAAATGATTCTCAGACTTCTGTATGCTCAGGACCCCTGGACTGTCCTAAGCCTGGGCTGAACAAGCTCTCTGAGCACTGCTAGTGGAGAAGCAGAGAGATGCTTTAGGGGGTCGGGGGGAGGGACTGTCCAAGTACCTGGGGCTATTGTGTCCCCTGCAGGAGCAGGGGAACTCAGAAGTGGCCTGGGGGGATGACCTTAGCACCAACAATAACTGCTCCAAAAAGCCAGGAGACTTGGGTGTCTTACTTTTGGCATTGATGGAAGTAGTTAAAAAAAAAAAAAAAAAGTCTCCCTTAAGAAGCTGAATTTGATAAATGAGGGGCCCCTGGGTGGCTCAGTGGGTTAAAGCCTCTGCCTTCGGCTCAGGTCATGATCCCAGGGGTCCTGGGATGGAGCCTCAGCCCCACATCGGGCTCCCCTCAGGAGGGAGCCCGCTTCCTCCTCTCTCTCTGCCTGCCTCTCTGCCTACTTGTGACCCTTCTGTCAAATAAATAAATAGAATCTTAAAAAAAAAAAAAAAAGCTGAATCACAAACAGGTGATAATCTTGAAGGTTTGTGTCCTGAATTCATATCCCAGTGTGGTTCATAGAAACCACAAGCAGGGAATTTGATTTAACTGATCTCTGGTTGGTAATATGTCCAGTGACTAACAAGCCAATGTAAATCCTCTGCCTGAACTTGGCTTCAAGTCCAAGTTAATAGCAATTGTAGAGCCATTGATTATTCAATTCATCTCAACTTCCCAGATGTTAAAATGTAGGGGGAAAAAATGTGTCCTCAAATCAATGAAATACAGAAGTAGCAATTTAGCCACAAAATAGATACAACCTCTTTCCTGCATAATAAAACCTCAAGGAGCACCCCTCCGCTTTCCCCCAACACACACACACACACACACACACACACACACACACACACACACGACGGCCACCACCACCATACTTCCAATAGAGGTTTCTTTGTAATGGAAGACACTCACTTACTACTATATGAAAACCCATCTTCTTTCCTCCTCCAAGGTTTACAACCACACAAATAATCCATGTCCTATTGAAATCAGTCAAATAGCAACTAGATTAAATGTAACAAAACCAGAAATCTGAAATTGGAGGGCAGCTTTTAGTATAATTCTTTCCTTTACCAAAGGAGGCCACAAGGCAGGGAGGATGTTCCTGCTTCTTGATGCATTATTTTGGACTTCCTAAAAAAATTTACAAGCAAAAAAAGTCTATATAATTCTGTAAATTGAACGAAATTAACTTCAAAAAGCCTGGTCTTCAGGCTTTTATTTGACAATCACATATAGACTAGTCTGCACTTTTTTTTTTTTTTTAAGAAAAACATTGTGGCCTGAGATCAATAAATCAAAATTGGGTTGCCTCCTCCTCAAAGGTGAATTGTTATCCTGCTGAAGAGGTTATGTGATAGGATCTCTAGTTTGGTAAAATACACGAACAAAAAAAAAGGATTAAGATTTCTTTGAGTGAAAGGGAAATTCTGGATGTTATTTTTTCTACTATGAAAGAGTTTCCTGAATTGTTTCCTAGAACAAGAGATTAAATGTCAAGTGATAAAGCAGGTGCAGGGCCCATTATGTGGTGTCCTCAAATCCCATTCTCTCACTAAAGTTGCTGTTTCCACACAGGGAATGAAGGCAGCTTAACAACTACAGAAGGAGTACCTAAGACAGTCTGAGAGAAGAGACAAAAATGCAGCCAGAGGGCTAGGGATCTCTTGGTTGTCAAAATTCTCGCCCTTAGTCAAGATCATCTGCCAAGGCAAAAGCAAAATTCAGCGTCAGGAGTTAATCAAGCTGTAAAGCAATAGGCCGGTAAGATGCTCGACATCCCTGGGTTCAGGATGAGGACTGGGCAGCCCAGTGATATCAGCCCCAGGGAGCTAGTGCTACAGCATGAATCCAGGGGACTTCTGGAGACTGGAGGATGACATCATCACAGACCCAACCATTGCCGATTGACCACCGCTGTTAGTCCCAGGGCCCTCAGATCCTCTGGTGCCCAAGGAAGCCCGGAAACCTTATGCTGTTCATGCTTAGAATCTTTTCCCTGAATTCCAGACCAAGCCACCATGTACTTCTAACCCCAGGGGTAGGAGTCCCAGAGTGGCATTTCCAGATTAAAGAGGACAAAGTGAGCCCATCTTTAAAAGGTTAATCAAACCACCAAGCTTCAGCTCTAAAATATCTGGCAGCAAAGTATGACCCATGCTTCAGGAGCATGGAGACCCTGTGGGAGAGGAGAGCCTTAGCACACCAGCATTTCTATGGAGCCGGCTGCCACTGACCACAGAGAAGTCCCTGGCATCTGACAGGGACCTATTTTCTTCATTATGAATAAGTTTGTGCTACCTTCCCCCACCCAAGCCATCTTAAGAATGTGAAAGATATTCAAGTCCATTGCCTTCAAATGGATTTGCATCCCAAATTCCAGTCTTATTTCAGCTCTCTCACCAGTGGCACTAGTGTTGGGTGAAGTATTAGAAACATCCTAGGAGTAGAGTTAGGAGAAATTTTAGTTCTCACCTCGTAGCTAGGTGGCCTGGGGCAACCATGTGTCCACAGCTGTGGAAGGGTTTGGTTGGATTGGAATATGGTCAGGGGTCTTTTTTATTCCTTGAGGGATGCAGTCCTATTCAAACAAGAAATAGCATAGACCTACAACCTAAAAGTCCCTAAACAGAGGAGGTTGACAAAGATAACATTGACTTCTCACAGGTAACTTTGAATTCTCTTTAGTAAAAAGGCTTCTGACTGAGTTTAATAGCAGTTACACATTTAGTTACATAGTTAGCAGATGTGGCCTAGACAGACTTTTAGAGTATGTGCGTGCATGTGTGTGTGTGTGCGCACGCGCGCGTGTATGTTTGCTGATAGTGATAAACACTCAGAAGGCATAAAGATGGTTAAATCCAAAGAAACTCAAAGATTAAGATCCAGGTATCTGTGATAGGACTTTGTGAAGAAAAGCTGAATGGAAAAATGGGATTGAGTTTAATACCAGGTATGTTTAAAAACTTTTCCTAGCAAGGAAAATTGTATCTTTTTTTTTTTTTCCTGGAAGCTAAAAGAATTGATCTTAGGGGCCAAGACCAGAAATGGAATTATTGTAGCAGAACTAAATATACTTACAGTTCAGAGCCCTCTGATAACTGTCCTCTGGTGCTTCTGTAAATCTGCTAGTTATTTCTTGGATGCAGCTTTCTTCCTGGGTATAGATTTCTAGTACTTTGGTCATGGACAAAGGTGATGCACTCGGTCTTATTAAATGTTCAGAATAAATTGTGCTATTTAGGAAAATGTAACATACAAAAAGAGCAAAATCTAGTAGAAATCATTAAGGAGTCTATAATTAAGGATACATAAGATTAAATTATTCTTTGACTCAAGAATTATATACTTAATTGTGCACAATTTCAACCAAAGCCGTCAGAGGAGCCTTTCAGGAGCCTTAAGTGTACAATGAAGTTTCTGAGAATCCAGCTTTGGTGATTGCCACCAGTAAGTTCCTTCCTTATGAAAGATGCCACATGAAGAACCATTGAAAGACCCAAAGCTGCCCCACTGTGGCTCCTTACACAGTTAAAACCCTATTAGAGTGCAAGAATCAAGAGAGTCCTTTGGAAAAAATATGTATCTCTGTGTTCACGAGGACCCTGCTGTGTGCAGATTTATCTGGTTGTTTTAGAGAAACAAAAGCCACAAATGGTGTGTGATGGTGTGTGGGGGAGTTTGAGAGACACCCAATTTGTATTATTCCTGCTGGGAAGACCCTGATCTGAGACCAGTGCTGGCAACCCCTGGCTGAAAAGGGCCTCCTTGTGGTCTCCATTCCTGCCAGGCCCTGGAGGGGGTGGGGAATGCATAATGCGGCCCACTGAGAATTATTAGATGCTTAACTGGGCCCTGGAAAAGGGAAATAAAAAGCCAGACTTGTAGAATGTGATCAGCATCTAGCTCAGTTAAGCCAAACATGACAGTACCTGGAAAGCCTTCAGTGGTCATGATCATGTACAGAAGAACTTGAACTGTTTTCAGATTTTGTGGGAGCAGCACAGCCAGCAGCGGGTGGGGGGTGGAGGAAGAATCAAAAGGAATGCGCCTAAGGGAGTCTGGCTGAAGATGTGAAAAGCTGAGTCCTTCAGATGTTTTATAGACAAGAGATATTTCTGCCCATCCAAATGCCTAGTATGGGTGCGGAACATCTGAAACTGATTCAGCCAGTGGCCCCCAGCTTACATGCCATCTCCTTGTCCTCCAAGATTTTTCTTTACCCCCTTCAGAAAAGGTGAATCACTCTCTCCTTTGTGCTGCTGCAGTTCTTGGTAATAATGTACTTAACTTGCAAGCAGTTAACTCCCTCTCTCCCTCTCTCTGTCTCTTTAGCTCTCTGTCTCTTCTAATGCGCTCTCTCTCTCTCTCTCTCTCTCTCTCTCGCTCAGCTAGCTTGTGAACTTCATGAAAGCAGCAATATGCCTCATTCATTTTGTCTCCCAGCCCATGGTAGGCACTAAAATATCCGGTGGACACTTTTTTTCTTTTCTTCCTAAATATTGGCTTTTTCTGTAGAGCAGTTATTTGGACAATAACCAATGACTTTCCAGACCATTCTCAAATGACTATATGGAGGCACATCATCTGGTAAAACATAAAAAAAGAATCTGTGTATATTGTGTCCCCCGCCCTGTTACTGCCACTGACTTTCATCTCCTACTAAAGACAGCTTCTGATTTTGATCAGAGTAAAATATTCCCAATATATGATACATGAAGAAGCGTGTTGCCATGGAAAAGGGTATCTTGTAGAAATATGTGAATTTTCCACCTGCATGATCCTGTCAGCTTAATCATTCATTATTTGACTTTGGAGAGGGAGCCATGGGCATATATCTGCAGTGTTTGTCCAAGTGATCGAAAGAAGTAGTGTGGTCAAGCTTTGCACTGAGGTTTTGAGGAGAAAGTAGATTAGGTAGGGGACAGAAGCTTTCTAATTATACCTTTGTCCCAAAGAAGTATGAACTAAATAGAAATGAAGCATATCGGTCTTCTCATACTGCCATAACAAAGTACCATGTATAAATAATGGAAATTAATTTTCTTTGAGTTCTAGAGGCCGGGAAGTCCCAAGTTCAAGGTGTTGGCCAATTTGATTTCTGGTGGGAGTTCTCTTTCTGGCCTATAGATGGCCTCCGTCTCACTGTGTCCTCCCATGACAGAGTGTGCTCTCTCTCACTCTCTTTCTCTTCTTATAGGGCCACAGCACTATCAGATCAGGGCCTCAACGTTATTTAACCATAGTTATCTCCATAAAGGCCCTATCTCCAAATATAGTTACATTGGGGATTGAAGCGTCAACATATGATTTTGGAGAGAAACAAACTTTCAGGCTATAACATCAAGTCTATAATCAGAACTGTCATTTGATAAATATGCCTAAAACCAGATGCTGACAAGGGTTAAGTTTCTGTGAGACTTGTAGGGAATACTCAGTCACACAAGTCAAACCAGTCTGTGCACCTGGTCTTGTGTTTAAAATGGTGGTGTGAAGTCAGATCTCTAACCTCACTCTCCCCCAAATAACAATATGAAAGGAGAGAAATACAATAAGCAAAGGAAGAACACCAACAAAATCAGTAATCAGACAAAAGAGTGGGCTGGTAGTCAACAAAAGAAAAGGTACATTTTCAGATATGCTGAAAGCATGAGCCTGGTGTTGCTCCAGCCTACCCCCCAAATCTACCAGGCTCAGAAATAACCCCGAATAGGATCTTACTAGCTACCATTTACGTCCCCAACTGGGATAGGAACAGCCCAAAGGAAACTTCCACAGAAGTATATAGTCAGCCTTGAACACCTTTTATTTCACCCTTCCCTGAAGAGACAAGGAAAACCCTCTGTAATTCTCCATTTCAATGATCTCCTGCTGGGACTAAAATGGGAGAAGAAAAGCAGACCTGTAACAAATGCCTAGAACTAATTACCTCTAGTAAAAACCAGGAATTTCACCAAATAGAAGACAAAAGAGAAAATCAGTAAGGCAATATCTCTGCGGCACCTGGGTGGCTCAGTTGGTTAAGCATCTGACTTAGACTCTGGTAGTGATCTCAGGGCCCTGGAATCCAGCCCCACATAGACCCTCCTCCCCCCCACAATCAGGGAGGAATCTACTTCTCTTTCTCCTTCTGCCCCTCCCTCCCCTCTTCTCAGTGCTCTCTCTTTCTCTCTCTCAAGTAAATAGATGAAATCTTAAAAAAAAAAAAAAAAAGTAAAATCTTCTGAGTGTGTAAGAAGGAAGGGAAGAGGAGTTTGAGAGGCCCTAGTGAAATCTCCATGAGGAAGTACTTGCCCTCCCTACCTCAGGAGTCTGTGTAGCGTTCTTGTGGAGTTTATTCCCCAGTCTGGGAAGCTGAGACAAAAACAACAACAACAAAAACAAAAAAAAATAGAAACAGCAAAAGAGAATAGAGAAGCTCCAGGACAGTCTGTCTGTCTGTCTCTCTCTCTCTCTCTCTCTCTCTCACTCTCTCACTTGAGAAATCCGGAACAAATAATTGGTACATAGCTCTGGCTACTTTACCCCTCTTAAAGAAAGTCCTCAGAAGAAAACACTCTCCTATGTAGCTCCTGAAGGACCAACGGGCCGCAGATACTTTGCTAAAGAAGAAGCATACTAATGAATATGTCACACATCTCACCCTGCAAGCACTAGAAGCGATGACAGGGAGGAGAAAGGAAGGAAAGAAGCCAGTAAGCATGCAAGCCAGCAAAACACAGATGAAGAAGCTATTGTGGAAGAAAGCACAACTCCAGACAAAGAGAAAAAGTCCCTATAATAGCTATAAAAGAATTTCAAAAGACAATTAAAGATCTTGAAGTTAAGGTGATAAAATGGCATAATGATCTCAAATGTAAGCATGAAGGAGACACATTTTTCGACTGTTAGCAAAATAAATCAATTAAGAACAGCAAAGACCAAGTTACTGACAAAGAAAAAAGGCTTGAGATGATCACAGTGAAAAAGAACACAGAAACTCTAAAACAATTCGAGAAAAAATGATATATATAGAAAAGAGAGGGAATAAATTGCTCTGTGTGGGAACAGTTGGTGTCCCTGAAATTTAAAAGTCAAGATATAGAAGAGAAAACTCCCTAAAATGAAGGGAAAACTGAACAAATGATCTAATGGGAAGGCCATGTTCCAAAAAAATCAATACAGAAGTTCCCCCAAAACACGTCTTTAACAAATTAATTAATTTAATTAACATTAATAAATTAAAGCATTAGTATGTGTTCAAGAAAAACTAGGCATAAATCAAGCTCATAACTTTATAGCTATGAATGCTATGGGACAAAATTAAGAAGCAATGTCAAGACTGAGTCGATTAAAATGTATTATTAAGAATGGCAACTATCACCACAATAATGCATAGCAAGCCATCTTCAATCTCATGGGCTTAGAACAATAATCATCTATCTTCTGTTCATGGATATGAGAATCAACTACATTTAGTGTGGGTTAGGAAGGAAGTCAGGCTGTGAGTTAAACCCAGGTCATACTCTCCTTAGATCAACTGCTCCCTAAAGCATGTTGATCTTAGGGTAAAAGGCAGGAGCATGAGAAGTCAAACCCCAGCCGTACAAATGTATTTCAAGCGCTGTTTGACTCACTTCTTCTAATATCCAAATGGCCAAAACAAATTCCATGGCCAAGTCCAATGTCAAGGGACAGTGACATAGACTTCCATTATGGTAGAAGATAAGAAGTGAACATTTCTGAATAATTATCTAATCCACCACATTAATTGTGAGGTTGGAAGATAGATAAGGCAAAAGTTGTCAAGATAGTTCAAGAATACCACCTTAATTTGGGTCAATACCAATCACTTTAAATCCAGACAGGCCCAGCTCTCTCTATGACTATCATGACACCTATGAAACTATATACTCTAAGAAATAATTATTTCCTAGAGTCATTCTATTTGTTGCACGGAGTTTATTGTTAACACAAATCTCAAAAGAAAAAGTTTAAGGACCTTCCAACATCTCTCTATGTTTATGTATTAAAAATCTGGTTAACTGCATTCTATGAGCATCTGAGTATCTTTTCTTTATGATGAGTCCTGCTTAATTTATTACTTTTTATGTAATACAACTGACCTACAAAAGGTTACCATAATCAAGGCTTTGAGGAGGACAGTTGCTGTTGGTAATTGAAAATGAAAAAGGTACTGAATGTCCCAGACACTTTCTATTTTAGCATCTTTCATCTCCTGCTAGGAGCCCTGAAATGTACCTCTTGTTTGTGTTCTAAGCCATAGCAATCAAAGTGGGGGAAGGGATGGGCAAACTGGAGTAAACAAGCTGTAGAGGCAATTTTTGCTTTGATCAGATTCTGTTGTCTATATGAAATGGAATCATTTCTCTGGGGAACTCAGTTGCATTGCCTAGGAGGGTAAAAGCTGAAAGGATAATACCAGTTCCACATCACACACGTCAGAGTAACAAATGTCTGTCATTCTTCTCCCTCTTCCCAAATACATCACAAACACACACACACCCCACTCACTGCACACAGTCATATATTCATACCACATGTACATATCCTGCATACTCATGATATTAAATAAATTAATAATGTCTATCAAACATACCCTTTAGAGTCTTTGGAAACAGATCTGACAGATGATGCCTCTCTCTGCTCCTGGAATGCTGCAATATATAGAGCTCCAACTTTGATTTCTGTTTTTATCTCTCTGTGTCATGGATCTCATGCTAATCTGTGCCAATATGGTGACATAACCTGAGATTTCTCATATGAATGTTTTGTATTACAAAATAATAAGATTGGAAAGACAAAACTTATTTTCACTATTTTTTGATCTGCCTTTTGGGTTTTGCTTTCTTCAACTTCTTCCTCTGTCTCTCACCCAGTTCTTAAAAGTGTTCTGTGTCTTCATTTCCATTGAGCATTGTTTAATTGACTAGCATCCTGCCTATTAGATAAAAACTTACCCGTGATGCCACAGGGGTTTCTCCGTAATAACACCAAAGGGTTATTATCATTGATAGTAATGACCTTGAAAGATATTTCGCGGAAGAATCAGCCACAAGTACCTTTAAATCCCACTACAAACAACAACCCTGAAGGGAAAGTCAGGGAAGCAATGTATAGTGTCAGGTCAATTAATTTCCCTTTCAGAGTAATCATTTCTTATTAAAAAAAAATAACGAGGCGCTTGGGTGGCTCATCGTTAAGCATCTGCCTTTGGCTCAGGTCATGATCCCAGGTCCTTGGATCCAGCCCGGCATAGGGCTCCCTGTTCAGCAGGAAGCCTGCTTCTCCCTCTTCCTCTCCCCCTGCTTGTGTTCCCTCTCTCTCTGTCTTTCTCTGTCAAATAAATAAAATCTTAAAAAATAATAACAGTACTGTTATGTGTTAATTAGTTCTGATGGGTGCTCGCTTCGGCAGCACATATACTAAAATTAGTTCTGATGGTGTCTCAGAGAGTTAAACAAGGAGTTAGAACATATTATAAGTTAGACAAGGAGTTAGAACATTCTGTAGTCATTTTAGTAGTGAAAAAGCCAAGGCTTCTAAATACTGAGATTTGGCAAAAGTCATTCAAAAAATTAAGTGACCAACAGAATATCCTCTTATGACATATGTGTTTGTGTCTTGCCCATTTTCTATTGGGGTCCCTGTCTCTCCTGTTATTTTGTCTATTTATTTTATTCAGTACAGGAATCAGTAATATATATTACAAATATCTTCTTCCACTCTGTTTTATTTTTACTTTCTTAATGGTGTGTTTCCATAAATTAATGTTAATTTTAATATTGTCCAGATTGTCATATCAGTCTTTTCCCTGAGGGTTATTGTTTTGTTTTTCCTGTGTAAGAAATTTTTGCCTAATGATGTGAAGGTCTTTTTCCAAGTTACTTTTCACACTTGGTTCTAAAATCTACCTGAAATTGATTTTTGAGTATGGTGAAAACTAGTCCTTCAGTGTAGGCAGTGTAGGTCTACTGTTTTTGTCCCTGAACAAATTATGATTCTTTTTCCCTGAACTTTTATTTCAAATTCAAATTTGAAAGACACTTTTCTTTGGTATGAAATTTTGCACTGATGATCTTTCATTTAGCACTTTGAAGATGCCATTGCATTGTTTCTGCCTTCCATTATTTTTGCTGAGAAGGCATCTGGAAGTCCAGTCATTGCTATTTTGATGTATGCTAGATAATTTTATATTATTTTTTAACCTTGGCTTTCAGCAGTTTTTGAACAACTGGCCTGTATGATACTTGCTTTGCGTTAATTCTGCTTGGAGATCAGAGCACTTTTAAAACAGTGGTTTGATATCCCTTTAATTTGGGGGAATTAGTCATTATATCTTAAATATTGCTTTTGCCACATTACACACTGGATAGACCCTATCTCATATGTCTACTAACTCTTTTCTATATTTCTCATCTGTATTTTATAGTTTCTTCTAATCTAGCTTTCAGTTTACTAATCCCTTCTTTTGCTGTGTCTAATGGCTGCCAAATGCACCTACTAAATGAATCACTTCAATTATAGTATATTTTCCAGTTCTGAAACTTACATCTGACATTTTAAATAGTGCCTAGTTATCTGATAAACTCCTTTGCCATGGATATTCTCCAAATTGGCATCTAATTCTTAAATATATTAATCACCATTTTTAAATTTTAAATTGTCTCTATGATATACAGATCTGACTTATCTCTACATGTTGTCTTATTCTCTTGGACTTCAGTGATTTGTTCTTGTTCTTCTGGAATGCCAGGTAATTTTTTATTGAATGCTGGACACTGTGTGTGAATAATTATAGAGACAGCTTGAGGCTCTGGGTGGTTTTATCCCATTTTGGAAAGGATTTATTTTTGCTTCTGAGATGCCAGTAAGAGTGAGCAGAGCACTACTATATAATTAGGAATTGAATTGATTAAAAGGTGGACTTCAGTTTTTTTAAGAGCTTGTCTATATCAGGTTCATCCTTGCTCCCAGAATATAATCCTTCAGATGCCCCACAGAAGACTTGAGTACTATTCTAGGCACCTCTTCCTTGGCTAGCCCTGATCTCCAAGTTTTGCCCCACCCCACTCCCTGGGCCTCATAAGACATCTGGAGGCTCTGTTCAACTTGTTAGCATATGTGGAATATCAGACTCACCATGTTATACCTCCTCGAGCTTGTGTGTATTGATGGCTCTTTACTGAGTGAAAATAGTTTCTTAAATAAACTCTCCAGTGTTCCTAACTGTTATTGGTAGGAGGGTTAGTCTACATCATGATAATTCACCTTAGGCTGAAATCCCTTTCTCAGTATAATTTCAATTTGCATTTCTTTTATTATGAGCAAAGTGAATCATCTTTCATGTGATTACAGGCCTTTTTTTTTTTTTTTTTTAGTGAACTGTCTGTTAAATTTCTTGCTCAACTTTCTACCCAGTTTTTGATCTTCTTAATCTGTATTTTTAGAAGTACTTTAAAGATATTAACCCTTTCTCTATAATAAAAGGTATAAGAATTTTCCTTCAATTTATAGTATTTTTCTTCTAAACATTTCTTATGGTATTTTTTCCATCCAAAATTTTATTATGCTTATATGAAATCAAATATTTCCATTTCTCCCCAATTCTGTTTTGAAGCACAATTAACCAAGATTTCCTGCTCCAAGCCTTAAAGAAATCCATCAATGATTTCTTCTGTAATTGTGCCTAGAGGAATGTGTTGATGAGAAATTGAAAATGGTCCACTTTTAGAGTGGGAGAAAGAATATGATATGGTTTTAGTCCAGTTGGGAGGTTCAAAGTTTTCTTTCCCTTTCCCAACCTCATCCTCAGTAACTACAGAAAACAATTTATGGGTATAGTTACTTTCACATGAAGGCTTGGGATCTATTGGTCATTTCTTTTCTTCTGTTATCCTTTTCCTGATTTCTCTCATCTACCTTCATTTCATAAATGTTACTTCTACATTGACATTTCGCAAATACCCACATGCCTATTCACAGTTCGCTTCCTCAGGATTGGATGCAAAAGCTTGTTTGGCATCTCCACTTATGTGGCCCTGCCCTTCAGGCTTCAAATCTAAAATGGCTTTCTTCACTTCCCTCCACTCTGCTTGTTTTAATATGTCTTCAAGTACTGACCTTCCTACCATCCATCCACCAGGGTTCAGAGATTGGTCATCTTTGAGTCATACTTCAGTACATCATGAGTACATAATGAGTACATCATTATCAGAGGGCAAGTTCTATCTTTGAGGATCCCTTCCTTTGAAGGGATTATAAATTGGACCTTTACCATCCCTGCTTCTTACTCACCAACAGGCACACCAAGTTTAACATACTCTGAGCTCAGTACATACTCACATAATGAAAATACACCCAACCTTATGCTTTAAAAAGGTATAGAAATAGGGGCACCTGGGTGGCTCAGTTGGTTAAGCCTCTGCCTTCAGCTCAGGTCATGATCTCAGGGTCCTGGGATTGAGCCCCGAATTGGGCTCTTTGCTCAGCAGGGAGCCTGCTTCTCTCTGTCTCTGCCTGCCTCTCTGCCTGCTTGTGATCTTTCTCTGTGTCAAATAAATAAATAAAATCTTTTTTTTTAAAAGTGTAGAAATAATATCAATTTTTAAATTATAAATTGCCAGACCTTTACCTGTATCTATATTTCTAAATGCCTGTGGCCTTCAAGTTGTGAAAATGTAATAGGTATTTAACTTAGATGGAAGATATTGTTGTCCTTTAGGCTATCTGGAAAATTTCTCACAATAAGAAAAAACAACCCACTTATACTACTACCTTTAAGCATGTTCTATGGCTTAGGCCACAGCAAATGGATGACACACTGTGCAAAATAGAGATCAGTCACAACAGAAATTAATAAAGACGTGATTCTCAGCAATCAAAAATGGCAGCATCTGAGAATGTCTCCTAGGAAGGCATCTAAGTCTTTCATTTTGTGTTTGAACAAAAACCCTCACTGCCAGGAAGATAAATCTTTCAGATTTTAGGCATGCCTAAGGCAAAACAGGTTTTCTTTTCTCCCTTTTGTCTTCAAAGGTTAAGCTACATAAACTTACACACACACGCACATGCACATGCACACGTACACACATACACACACATTTCCCTAAATTTAAATTGTAGGTTGTTCTGATTAAACCAAGTTTCCCTGCTTTCATGCTACCAGATTTTTAATTTGAGAAATTGTGTATGTATGTATGTGATTATCTCACAAATTAAAGAGAATTTAGACGACAGTGCTAAAGAATTCAGGCAACTCAACCCACTGCTTCCTCCCTTAACCTTTTCTGCAAAAGAAGTTGAATCCCAGGAGTATTTTTAAATTTAAGAGGGCAGTGGAGGGTGACAGAACAATTGGCAGTCAGGCTGTTCTAATTCTCTATTAATCAAGGACTATCTTCTTTCTTTCAGCTCAAGGCGAGGACACACCTAGAGTTCCTGTGCAAAGCGAAGAGTCTGGCTACACAGAAAACTCTCCAAGTCCCGATGGTAAAGTTCTGAGCTATTTGAGCTCATGCAAACTACAAATCTGACACATTTTCTGTGTGTAATCTAGGATTAAAGGAGCTATCTATTCTATGAAGCAACATATTCAGTTAGAACAAGGTAAAGTTTAAAACCCATGTTCTCCTAGGAACTAATAAAATTGGTAGCCTTTAAAAAAACTGATGCTAGCTGTTTTATAACACTATGTGCCTCAGTTGTTAATCACACCTCATAATACGGAGGCCATAGTGGGTAATACCAAGGGTAAACTAGACTGAAGTCCAGCTGGTGAACTTGATGGGAGTATCTCTTACTTCCACAAAAAGCAATTGCCCAAAATTATCCATGCTCTATAGGGACTCTGGGAAACATTCAGGAGAGCCCTGACTTGAGTTTGGGCTAAGGTCATCTTGGACCTTCATCATTTTACCTCACTATATCACTTCAGATGTCTTGGCCAAAAACCCAGTGGATCTTTGAAATCATCTTAGAAGTCAATTTACAAAAATCTGTCTTTATTCACATCTCATTTTGAAGGTATCTGAATACTCTGAGCCTGAGAAATATTAATATACCGCCCCCACCCCGTATAATGATTCTGGGAATGCTTTGAAATATTACTTGGTTTAAAAAAAACAATTATTTGTGAATATATGATTTAATAAATGTGTGATTCCACTGGCCCCCAAAGCTCAAGAGAACCAAAGTTGGTTGGTTATCAACTGTTCATATATACCTTGCTGTTTGGTTCATTTTAGCCAAAGGAAAAAAAAAAAGTGAATTACTTTGAATTAGTAATGACCTTGGGAAAAATTCAACTGGTAAAAGCTACTTGATGAATTTACTTGGTGGTTTTAAATAGAGTTTTCTGGGGACACCTGGGTGGCTCAGTTGGTTAAGCAGCTGCCTTCGGCTCAGGTCATGATCCCAGCGTCCTGGGATCGAGTCCCATGTCAGGCTCCTTGCTTGGCAGGGAGACTGCTTCTCCCTCTGCCTCTGCCTGCCACTCTGTCTGCCTGTGCTGGCTCACTCTCTCTCCTACTCTCTCTGACAAATAAATAAATAAAATCTTTAAAAAAATAAAAAATAGAGTTTTCTGTACTAGGTATTCCACCCTGCTATAAGTTTTTCATCACCTGAATTTCCTCCCTTAATCATAAGCCCTTCCATACAAACCGATTTTTTTTTTTTTTTACTCATGGGTTGCATTACCTAGAAGAATATGTTTTTCAACCTCAGATCCATTAAAGGCTACCACGTTAGTCATGCTCAGTTGAACAAAACCTGCTGCAGCCTGGTTGTGATATTATTGTGACCTGGTTCTTAACTAGTTCTCTACAAAACATGTTCTGAGGAATGGCAGGCCCATATGATGCTCATTGAGTAAAAGGAAAAGAAACATGGAAAATACTAAGATTTAGTCCTCTCTGAGATTCTCTATATATATTAGAGGCTCTCAGAAAGCTCAGCTGTAAAGAAATTTATCAACATGGTTTACCACTGCTTTTCCCAAAATTATTTGATCATGGGATGCTATTTATTAATAGGTTTCGGAATGAGTGACCCTTGGGTTGGAAGAAGAAATAGAGAAGGGATGCTCTCCTATATTTGATTCTGCAGGCTCCCTCACTGAGATGGGTGACCTTACAGTAATTTCGTAGACTAGGCTGGAAAACACATGCATTATTCTCCTTATACAGGTAGCATTGCTGCATCTGGCCAGTTTACACCTGGGGTTTAGAAAAAGCTCACACATCATTAGAAACCCAGGATAGTTTGCAGGTGGAATGGAGACCTGCTTTTAAAACCTTCCTCCCTGAGAAAGAGTTGGGTGGTATGCCCTTCAATGTCACTGCCTCTTTCAAGCCTCTTTGGAGTGTGAAAACCAGCATCTGCCACTATTTTCCTTTAATCAAATTTTCCTGTTTGAGAAAAAGAGCTTTGGATTGTTGATTCTGTGCACATAAATGAAGACTACCCGAACAAGAACAGAGGTTACTTATTCAGGTACAATAGCCAAGGCGACGACCATTATCCCTTGTGTTGGTGGGCTCAAATGCAGGCAGGGAAGTGGGAAACCTTTATAGTTAAGGCATGGCTTCAAGCACCTCTGACTCAAGGTTGCTGGCATGAGAAACCTGAATTTGAGCAAACTAGAAGTGGGAGACTGGTTTGGGAATGTGTCCGGCTTTCCCTGTTTGGTCCCGTGTCGGAATCACAGGGCAAATTCTAGGGAAGCCGGCAGACATTGTCCAAGTCCTGACCATCCTAAGCTGATTGCTACAGAGGATGTGGTCAGGTTGCCCAGGCTGGTAGCCACAAAGGTTTTTTGTCAGTTATATTGTTATATATGGTCTGACCATTGTTCCATTTGTATATTGTCTCCATTTATAATATGTGCTTTGATGCCTTTAAAATACCCATCTAATTGAACCCACTGACCCTTGAAAATTTCCAGAGTGACTGCTATGCCTGCTCTGGAATACTTCTGGACAAGGACATTAATTATGCATTCTATTTTTATGCAAATGCTCACATAGACCAATACACACAGTTAAAGTAAAAGCACACGTTTTATCATCATGGTGTGATCCGGTTAGATGTTTAGTTTTTCTATCACAGGGCATCCACTGCTGCTGAGTCCATTGGCAAGTTTAGAGAATCTGTTTTGAAATTCAGATTTGAAAACCTAGCAAGCCAAACAGGCCTACCGATGTTGACATTTCAGAGAGAGTTGCTTACCTCTCTACATGGCAACAATCTGTTTTGCTTTGTTTTCTTGTTATTTTCTTAGACATCTACTAAGGCCTTTGGATTTACTTCAGGATAGTAATCAATACACCCAGAATGCCCACCCAAAAATCTGGTATAAAACAACAACTCAGCTTCTATAGTTCATTAAGAAGTAATCCTGCCCTCCCTGGCCCCTGCCAGTAAAAATCTACAAGACTTAAACCCCAAATCTGGAATGAATGAAAATGAACTGAAAAGAAGTATAAGATAGAAGATCAGTAATGTAACAACTCACAGGCCATTTTAATGTGTTCAAGAGATTTCGGTTTAATAAAGACTTAACCTTTTTTTGTTTTCCTTTCTGGTTACAGTTGAAATGAATAGTCAGGTTGACAGTGTAAATGACCCAACAGAGAGTCAGCAAGAAGATTAACTAATAGGTAAGTTGCCCCTGTAGTGGGATTTTCAATTGATTAAACCAGCCATGGGAAGTGTTTGTAAATGGCATATTGGATTTCCCTCGGTTCTGCCAAGCCCCGTGTGGCTCGAGCTAAACTTTAAAAATCCTTATATCAAATGGCACAGTGGAAGGAGCCAAGATAACCCCAAGAAGCCTACCATCCTTTGAGGGGAAAAGATAAGCCACAGCATATTCAGATGTGCATTTCTCTGGTTTTCTGAGTTTTGACAACAGGAGAAAAATGTTTCCATCCATCTAACCTCCTGGCCTCCTAGAGGGATGAAATTATTTCAGCAACCACAAGCTGATTCTGAAGCATTGCTTTTCTAGAAGCTACCTGCTGTGTTGTTTAGTATATCTGTTTTTAAATCTCTACCCTAGAGAATGTGGAAAGGCACTTGGTGTGTTGAGGCAGAAAGAAGCCTGACTCGTGTCCTATGCTGTCACACCACGACCTGTGGACCTGTGTGTCTGAAAAGGGTTTGTTGAGTTAAATGAGCCTTAGGGAACTCCCCAAGAAAATCATAGGCTGGGGTCAGATCACGTTTAAGAGTTGTTCCAAACCAACATTCTAAATCTCTTAGCAGAGCCTAAAATTTATCTAAAATGAGGAATAGTCTATAACCCCTTTCCATATCTTGAGGGCTGGTGAGAAGCATTAGAGAAGTCAAGCTCACTATTCTGATTCTTAGCTGAAAATACTAACTGGGAAACATCCTAACTGGGACCCACCACATCTATGGTGCGTCATCCAGTGTAAAACACAATTGTGCTAGCACCATTGCCTCTCAGGACCTTCTTGCACTCTCTCCATCTTCGTGATAGGTCTCTGTACTCACCCAGAAGACCATGTTGCACCAGACTCTTGAGTTCCAGCATCACAGCAGAACAAAGTTTGAGAATATATAAAAGTAGACAACTGTCCTTCCCATCATAGTCTTGAACATCACTTAAAACTTAAATATAATAGCATTTGTGTAACACACATATAACATAGGACTGCTAAAAGAAATAAAACTCATACAAATACGGACTTATAAACATTTTTTTTCTAAACCTTGTTCATGTATTTAGAATTATCCTGCTAAGCTGCAGAAATGATATGGTAGAGAAGTTTCCATTAAAAAGTAATGAAGTGAGACTAAGCCTGAACAATTTAAATGCAAGTTGCTCAGTGTTGCCTTACCTTCTGTTGCCAACAAACTATAGACTTCTTGTCTAGAATTTTTCTTATAGATACTATGATTTTCCTGTGTGATCAATATCTAAATAAAGTACCCAGATAAATATTTCCTTGGTTAATGTCAAAGTATTTTCCTTGACCATAAACACGAATACCTTTACCCAAATGAATACATTGTCAAAACTTAAAAGTTCAAGATTAGTTTGAGGAAACTCAATTCCAGGAAGGAGAAATGACTTGCACAGGGTCACTTGGATGGTCAATGGAAATTCAAACACTCCCAGGACAAAATTATTTGCTGACACCATACTGCTCCCTAAACAATAGTGAGTTGTAGTGACAAACCCAGTTGTCACAGAAAACAGTATGACCCAAGGAACTTTAGTGATTCCCACAGAAATATTTACACAGCTGAATTTGTAGAGGTTATGTGGTAGTTCAAAAGAAGGAACCTTTAGTTCTGTGCATCACACCTTAAAGGAAATTAAAGAAATACAGTGAAAACAAATTAGAATTACAAAGTTCCAAGATATAATGCAAGAAAATTTAGTGTTGTATAATTTATAATTGTAAAAAATCAGTAACCATAAATGACAAAAAAAGGGTATGACTCAGTGAGTCAACAGAACACTCTACAAATGTAAAATTAATTTCTTAACAAGTATCTAACGTTATGTGAAGGTAGTTTAGAGAAACATGGTTCTAGAGAAACATGGCAGTCCAAGTGTGGCGATTACCAAGGTACACTTTAAGAGGCTTTGTAACTTCCATTTTTACATTCTCAGAATGCTTGCTTTTGGAATCCAACCATCCTGTAAGAAGCTCACCTCTACTATAGAATGAGGAAGACTCCATAGAGAGAGATTCTGGAAACTGAGAGGCCATTTTGGGTGTTTTGGCCCCAGTGGATACCACCTGGAGCAGATAAACTGCCCAGCTAACTCCAAGCTTATAGGAACATGAAAAATGAGAAACCATTTTGTTTTCAGCCACTAAGTTTTGGGATGGTTTGTGATGTAGCAACAGGTAACTGGAAAGGTGGGGTTTTGCAGAACATCTCCCAAAATAAATGTTTAGAAATGAGAGATAAATTATAACAAAGAAATGTTTAAATACACAGCTCAACTGACATGAAAGCAAAGGTGCCAGAAATAAAGAAGAATTTGAAAGCAAAAGCAGTAGTGTAGTGAGTTGAACATGCAGAAACCCTAAGGGCTGATTGGTCATGGATGCAGAGATAAGCCCTATGGCTAGATTGTTGCATTCTAATGCCTACCTGGGACCTAGAGCCATTCAAGGGGAGATATGAAAACTGATATATTTACATAGATAAGTCTGGGATTCCCAGCTGAAGATGTTAACAAGGAGACTTCTGTCTGCCCAGAGTGCAGTGAGGGGAAGGAAGAAGGCTCCTATGACAGGTAGAAAACACAAACGTACCATGAATTTGATATGCAAACTTATGCCACCCACAGTCAGACAGCAATACACAGACTGTAAATTTAATAGTTGATTAGAGACCAGTATCATTCCTGCTATAGATAACAAATGGAAAAGTAAACCTATCACTTGGAATTCCCATGGAAGAAAAAATTTCTCTGAAAATGAATTCACAATTTTAAGACTTACAAAAACACACAATGAAGTGATCTACCATAAGTGAAAATCAATGGGTGAAATGACATGATGATTAGCATTATGAAAACGAGAGAGTAGAAAATTCTGAAGATTTTATAGAATAAGTACATTTAAAAGAAAATAAAGATAAAAAGCACACATAAAACTGTAAGAAAAGGGTAATACTATGAAAAATAAGAACAATTTGAAAAAAGCCAATAAACATGTAGTGATATAAATGACACATGAGGAGACATGAGGGTAGGAAGGAGAATGATCAATGTGTTTGTCTTCAGCATGCATTCTAAAAGGAGACAGTAGATAGTATTTGAAAGATAATTTCTGAGAATTTATCAGAAATTGATAGAAGTCCGTGAGTTTTTAAGTTAAAAGAAGAATAATAAGTCACAAGACAGACATGTTTAAAATAAACCCAACACAGGCATTGCAGAACACTAGAGAGAATGAGAAAAAAAAAGTAAAACAATTAAAGTAAAAGGAGAGTTAACCTACAAAGAAATAAGTATGGCATAGACAGCAGGCTTCCCAACATCTAGAATTTAGTTCAGGAGACAGTGGAATAATTCTGAGTCTTCAAAACATGAATAAAAACAATTGTCAGTATAGAGTTCTATAGTAAAGTTTCACTATCATTTAAGAAGATAATAACTGGGGCACCTGGGTGGCTCAGTGGGTTAAAGCCTCTGCCTTCAACTCAGGTCATGATCTCAGGGTCCTGGGATCGAGCCCCAAATCAGGCTCTCTGATAAGCAGGGAGTCTGCTTCCCTTCCTCTCTCTCTGCCTGCCTCTCTGCCTACTTGTGATCTCTGTCTGTCAAATTAATTAATTAATTAATTTTTTAAAAAAGAAGATAATAACTGCCATTTTTCAGGAAAAAAAGAAAAGTTTGCTTTTCACATACCCTTTCTTTAAAAGCTACTAAAGGATGCACAATAGTAAGAAGAAAACTGAATCCAGAGGAAAGTGGTAAGGTGCGGGAAACAACTGTAAGCCAAGGAAAATGGTAAACACAAACACAAACCAAAATATATTTTGATTATAAATGTATAATAATAATTAGTGGGTGGCTAAAAACAGGGTAAAACAAAATAACTATGTGCTTTTTATAATACACAAAGTAATACTAAATACTTTCTATTTGTGTTATTTGTGAATATATATTTGTGTAAAAATATAAAAACATGCAAAGTGATCCACACTTACCAGCGTTTGGTAATCTCTGTGAAGGAAGAGAAATAGTTTTAACCTATAGATACATTAAATTAATTTATCTGTAAATACTTTAATTTACCTATAGTCTTTTATTTTTGAAAAGTAAAAGATCGCAAGGAAATTTGAAAAATATTAGCACCTATTAAATCTGGAAAGGGAATATATTCTAGGTAAGTTATACTGTTTGTAGGTTTCTTTATGTTTGCAATTTTCTTTTTTTTTTTTTAAAGATTTTATTTATTTATTTGATAGAGATTACAAGTAGGCAGAGAGGCAGGCAGAGAGAGAGAGGAGGAAGCAGGCTCCCTGCTGAGCAGAGAGCCCGATGCGGGCCCGATCCCAGGACCCTGAGATCATGACCTGAGCTGAAAGCAGAGGCTTCAACCCACTGAGCCACCCAGGTGCCCCGGCAATTTTCATTTTTAAAATTAAAATTTATAATTATATATCTATGTATAAGAGATTCAGAAAAATACCATAAAGAAATATTCCATAATATTAACTGCAGAAGTTATCATCAATGGAGGGGGTATGTAGGATTTCTTTTCTTCTCATCTACTTTTGTCTATTTTAAATAGACACACACACACCTCAAAGAGTACTTTAAAGATTCATAGGAACACCAGAGAGAAAATTAACTTGGAGATCATCTGCTTCAGTTCTTCTGTATAGACATGTAGTAATTTATGGTGATAGAAATCAGATCAGTTGCTGGTTCCAGCAGGAGCTAATAGTTGGAAAGTGAACTTTTGAGGTAATGGCAATGTTTTATATCTTGATAGTGGTGTGGGTTAAACGAATGCCTTTGTTCATACAGACTGAGGTAGGTTTAAGATCTGTGCATTTCCTTCTATGTGGATTACCACATCTTCTAAAATCTAAAAGGATAAAGACTATCTAAGACACAGTGTCTTCTCCCAAGTGGGGAACACAGCAGAGACTTAATAAGACCTCAAAGTGGTGGGACAGCCATCAATGACTTCTGCAGGTCAGCATTATGCAAATTGTCACCATTATTCCTGTGTCGACCCCTGGAAACCAGAGTGTGTGAATGGACCCTAGAAAGGAGGACTCATCAATCCAAGATTAGGTGTTTCAAAGAAGACTTTGAAGAGTTGAGTTAATCACCCCAACAGTGGAAATAAGTCATCAACATAGCATACATTTATTAGCTGTGATTTATATGCTCTTTAAAGATACCCTGTGCCAGCAATTACAGCTCCAATATCCAAAGCTCTTTGATAGTCAGAGAAGATATTCCTAGGCTTGTTTGAGGGGTACAAAACATTTAAATGACTGTGTTAAAAAGATATTCCTTGTTAAATCTATGAAATCTATGATCTTTCATCTAACAAATGGTTTCTCCTTGTCTTTGCCAGGGGCACAAGATGAAGCAAAGGAACAAAGAAATGGAAGTCAATCGTGGTCCTAGGCATTGCAGGCTTCTCCTGGCCCTTGTGGGGGTGGGTGTAAGAAGACAGGAGTGCAAGCTGTGGAGTAGGGGGGTGTGGGGGGGGCAAGTCCCATGGAAGGACAGGGAATCCTTTGCTCTAATTTCTCCAGCTGCATTATGTTCTGTTTACCTGCAGAAAAAAAGAAAGACAAAAAAAAAAAGTTTCCTTGAACTTGGCAAAGGGCCCCACGTCAATTCGTCTTTCAGGCGCTATCCCTGTAATTTCTGTTTTTTTCTCTCTCACGACTTTTCCCAGGGTCACAGTGGCACAGTTTAACACTCACAGGTGTATCCTGGTCCCTGTCTGCTTTCTTGATTATGTCACAAAGCTGGTCCATACAGTGGTTTCTTCAAAGAAAGAGACAGAAGATGATTGTTGGTACACTGCAGGCTAAATTTCAGTAATCCTCAAGCCCAAGATCAGTATAATCCACAGACAAAGGAAGCAGGAGAGAAAATGGGCAAAATGCTCAGAAATCACTTGGAAAAAGGTCAGGACAATGAATTGAAAATGGCATTCTATTCAGGGATTCCCAAGGTACAATTTTGTTCCATGTGGTTAATGAAGAACGTGGAAGGAGGATTTCATCCAGGGCAGAATGTAGAGGCATTACCCTGAAGGCACAGCCCCCCTACAGCCAGCAGAGGCTTCCCCTTCCCAACCAGAACTGCAGGTGCATTCTTTGACCCTGACCTTCCGCAGATCTTCCCAGGTTCATGAGGTCTTTACTGTGTGCTTCGGCATAGAGCCCACCGAGTGAGATGTGACTCTTTGGGACACAGTTGGAAGGGATGACACTCTTTGAGGTGTTTTAGTTGAGAGAGGGGGGCTGCTGCATTTAGAATCCAAACATATGCCTATGAATATTAAAAGTTCTACTTGAAATCTCTCGTTATATATACACTTTTCATAAAAGAACCTCTTGTCTTTACCCAAGGTTTGAGGGCCCACAGACAGTTTCTCATTTGAAGTTAGAGGCAATTGGAGGTCTTGCTTGCAGTTCTAGCTTGCTTTTAAATAGTCTGCTTTGTTCATGTCAAATGCAAAACTACTTTGATAGCTTGTCCCCACTCCCAGAAATCCCTTGATTATGGCCTTGAAGGGGAGCAGCAGCATTACTAAACCAAGATTCCAGTGGTACAATAGGCACAGGGGATGAGCGGCCAAGGAGGAAGTCAGAAGCTGTCACAGATGTCTATCCCAGAGACCACATCAATAGTGACCCACATGAGGCAAGATGCCTGCTTCCCACAGCTTCCCTAGGTTCTAAGAACAGTCTATTTTTTTCTGAGGAAACTGATATCGCTTCTTGCATATCTCGTCAAATCCACCTTCCTTATAAGGTCTTTAGAACTGTGAGTTATTTATATATATAAATATATAAATATATTTTTTAGTGGAGGGAGAACAGTAATGGATCAAATTCGGTATTTCTAAAATCAAAGGGTGTTCTGTTTTCTAAATATTCCACAGACTTCTTCAGTTTTGCTCTTTCCTCTACGGAAAACCCACCTTCTTCTCTTTCTATGAATTTTCTTTTGGCCCTTTTGGAATTTGTTGCCCCTCTGGATGGCTTCTTTGATATATTAGAATCATTACCAAGTTAGATTTCTGCATATGTAGTATGTTCTAACATCCTTATTTCTAAAAAAAAAAAAAAAAGAAAGAAAGTAAGGAAACAACTGCTTATCAACCTAACAGCAATGATTTTTAAGGGACCTCATGATTTTGGAACGTGGCCATTTCTCTTTCTGCTGTCATCTTACAGTTTGGTATAGAAATGTATATGTCTCCTACTGCCATGAGACACGGCTTTCTAGAAAAACAAGGGAAAGTCCCATTTTAAGTGATCCATGAAATGATGCCATACACATCCTGAGAGTTTCTGTATTTCTTGTCATCCTTATAACGTAACTGAAAGTTGCCATCATTCTGTGAAGGACTGGACAAGAGTGCTAAGAGCACATTTTCCAGGGACTCCCACATGTTAGTGCTACTCATGCCTAGGAATGAGTTACAGCTGAAAACAACATGACGGAGACAAGGGGGGTGGGGACTTCTTAATGGACAATGATGAAAAAGACCCAGTGTCCCCGTTAGAACCCGTGGGGACTGGAATTATTTCATTCAGGGTGTTCTCCTTATCATCCACGACAGCCATTTTTATTCCTTCATTTTAAATGCGGGCGAGGTAGGAATCGGGGAGGGAGTTCTCTGCCTGAGAACTGCAGGAAAAGGAAAGAAATCTTTGAGATCAAAACTAAGAGAATGAGGCGTAAGTCTCATAGCCCCACTCCTGAATTTGTTTAAACTTTATAATTACATTGTGTTTTCATTTTTGCCTCGTTATGCCTTTTGGTTGCTATTTGGTTATGAGATTTTATCCTTAAAACAAACAATGAAGTCACTTTGCATTTCAACAGTAAGAGATTAAAAATCTACCTGTTGGCCAGATCGAAGACACCTCAACACAGGAAACCCTTTTTTCACTGGCGCTGTCATTGAACAGGCTATACAGTGGAAAATTTGAAAGGCAGATTGCTTCTCCTGCACATGAATCCTGGATGTCAATTTTCAACCACACTCCTGCCAGGCTATGTGACATGACTGTGAGGGAGAGGGGGAGAAAGATAACCCAGTATTAGTCATGTTTGCATACAGAGGATCAAAGTAGGCTCTCAACATAATACAGATGTCCCTGCTTTTTGAAATTGCATTATGCCACTTTGCTTTTATGAAAGATCTACATTAGTACCTGCTACCGTTCACCTAAAGAAATCCCCGAAGAGAGCTTTTGCTTTTATAAAAACTGCAAGCAGGGAAAATGGCCCCGCCAAGCTCCTTCCCTGGGAACGCACTCAGCATTTCGGCATCAAGCCGCCATAGCTTTGACCTGCATCTGTGAACATCTGTACTTTATCTCATTTTATTTTGTGCATCCATTAGGAAGATGTGCCCTATGGTATCAGAAGAGGGTCTGGGACGACTCAGATATATTTCCATATAAATGAATGGTAATTGTTTCTTTGCTTTACCCCATTTTGGCTTAAGGACAGGTTTCACAGGAACACTACTTGCCCATAGCAGGGGGAACCTGTAGTCCTAATTAGAAAGGTAGTCGTTGTGAGAGAGACAAAGGGGCTTTTCCTCCAGTTAGTAACTATTCAGATGATGGACAAGTCTTCTTTCATAAAAGCTTACAAAGGAGGCATCCAAAATACTGTCTGTGATAGTGGGTCACATATTTGCCACCGCAGCTAATTGTAAATCTTTCTATGAAATACTGAAAAGCCTCTTTGTGAATTAATACAGTTCTGCTTGATGCACTTGATTTGAAATGACTTTTCTCTGTATGTGGTGCATGTCAGCTTTGCTTTGAAAAATAACAAAGTTAGCAGAATACGTTCAATATATTTTCTTGGGGAATAGGGTTTTTATCATATGATTCATTAAGGATTTGCCTTACCCTGACATTTGTGATATAAAGGAAAATCAGAAAAAAAAAGTAATTTTCTTGATCAAGATATGTTTTTACTTAATGCAAATAAATGTAGTCTGTTGCTTGCAAGGGGAAAAAATGTCTTCTGATATCTGGTATAAACTGCTAAATAGAATAATACGTGCCTCTTTTGTTAAACCGGCATTTAAATGCTGGACTGCTTTGAAATCTGTTTGTTTCTTTTCATCTGTGCCATACACTAAGAAATTTAAACAACTGTTGCCTTCGTACTATATTTGTTAGAGCAGAATATGAATAAAATTGGTTTGAGAGGATAAGGTGGAATTAGTCGTGTCTTGTGATTTTTGTTTCCTCACGTAAACAACTAATAACTCAAACTGTTCTTTTTTTTTTTTTTTAAGATTTTATTTATTTGACAGACAGAGATCACAAGTAGGCAGAGAGGCAGGTGTTGGGTCCATGGTCAAAGGAGCGAGACTGATACAAAGCAAAGGTCAAGCAAAGCTTTATTTCGTGCCAAGCATCGAGAATCAAACTGACCAGCCAGGGCCATCTCTTGCAAAGAGGCGACCCCTCCAAGCCTCACAGACTAACTTTTATAGAGCAAAGCCCATGTGGTTGAGCCTGGCTACACACAGGTGGCCAATTGAATTACAATTCACCCTATAGTAGCTATTTGAACTAGCCTATCACTCTGGTCAGAATTGGCGCCCAAAAGGCAGGGCCCACATTCTTGGGTGGTTAGGGAGGTACTTTCCTGATTAGATGTCTCCACCTGGCTTGACTCATCCTTGTATTCTGGGCTCTGTTACCTCCCCCTGACCTGACACGTCCTGGTATATGGGCTCTATTATCAGGGGCTGGTCAGTCATATTTTACTGGTTTCCCAGACTTGTTTCTAAGTTCCTCCCTCTGCGAGGGGGTGGGGGGGTGGGGGTGGGGCTAGGTCAATCCAAGTTTACTGCATAAACAACAAAATGGCTCACTCTGGCTAAGTAAGCCCTTACAGCAGGCAGAGAGAAAGAGGAGGAAGCAGGCTCCCCGCTGAGCAGGGAGCCCAATTCGAAGCTCGATCCCAAGACCCTGGGATCATGACCTGAGCTGAAAGCAGAGGCTTTAACCCACTGAGCCACCCAGGTGCTCTCAAACTCTTTTAATACGATGTATTGGTTGCAAATTGTGTATTTAAAGTTGTCCCTTTAAGGCAACTTGAACTTACCGATAGTTGTCCCTTACTGAGACTGGTCAATGTTGTGGCCATGTTTTTCAAAATTTGGGGTGCCTGGGTGGCTCAGTCAGTTGGCATTAGTCTCTTGGCTTCTGCTCTGGTCATGATCTCAGGGTCATGAGATTGAGGCCCATGTCGGTCTCTGCACTCAGCCCCAAGTCTACTTGAGGTCCTCTCTCTCTCTCTCTCTGCCACTCACATGCTCTCTCTCTTTCTCTTTAAATACATAAATAAAATCTCTTTAAAAATTAAACTATAGCGTAGTTTGTACAGACACATGTCCCAATGTATTTTTTTTCTCAGAATGCTACTAGATAGCTAATTACCTTAGGAACAGCCTCTGAGGAGCAAGAAGTTGTTGAAGTAGAAGTTGTTGAGATGAAGATCATGATTTCATGAACATTGGTTCATCCTTCAGAACCCACTCTCCATTACTGGAATTCTTTCTGAGAACCTTTTATGAGCCAGCCTGGGATCACTACAACCATGATCCTCAGGCTATTGTTGAGGGACTTATGATGGAATTACACAATTGTTAAAGAGTTTGGCCATGGATCAACCAAAATCACTATGGGAGAAACTCAGTGTTCTTTTGAAAATGGAAATATGTATTCCATCAAATTCCCTCCATCTCCTTCAGAAGAGATGCTTCCAGTTTTACTGTTCTAGAAGGTAATAATGAAAGTCCATCCCTTTACCCAACAAAGGTAGAGACTTAGTAGTTAGTTAAAAGAGAATACGGTTTTTAAGACTGCTTTACCAGAGGGAATTTTTCCAATAATAAATGAAGTTCGATGAGGAAAAAAGTATGGTCTTATGCCGCAATGGACAACCTCAACACAAATGCCTCAGAGTGACTGCAAAGATAATTTGACACGATTCTAGCATTGCCAGGTGCAGTTTTTTATCTACATCCAATTTTCCATCTCTTGGCCTGTCGCTAATGTTTCTCCCCTACTACTCCTGCCCCTGTGCCTTACATCATTCAAAGTTGCCATTAAACATTGTTCAACTTTACTGGTGGTCCTCAGGACAAAAAAGGACAATGATAACCATGGACATTGTTCTGACCAGGCCCCCCACCCAGCTGTGGGGCTTTGAGAAACAAAGTGCCTCCCTTTCTTCGTGGTTTGGCAGATGGAAATATTCACACATTACTGAACTCTCTTAGAAATTTAAACATAAAGTACCAAGATATACTTTGCCACTTGGTATATTGTTAGCATTCAATCCTGCTATTTGGTACTATAGGTAAATGGCCTTTTCTTGAGCTCGACTCTTTACCAAGAGTAAATAATCCATACAATTGGGTAGTAAATTTGAAATCCTTTCTACTAAAGTCGATTTAAATTTTGCCCTTAAATTAAGGACCCCTGAGAACAAGAAAGAATCATTTTATAAAATTGTTAAAGTTGTCAAGTTGTTAAAACATGTACACACAAAATACTGACCTAGTATAAATTTTCACATAATCATTTTTCTGATAAGAGTTAAAGTAGATCTATGAATAAAGAAGAAAGGAAATACAACTCTAGCTTTTGGTTAACATGCATGGAAGAATAGAGATTTACAAGGAGATAATTATACCAATATATACTTTCTTCCCATGGGGGGAGGGTATATTTCCTCTGACACTGGACTTGACAATATAATGTACTTTGGCCAATGATATGTGGGCAGAAATAGCAGGTGTCACTTCAGGCAGAAGTCTGAAGACTCGTGCTCTTTTTGCTCCTCTACCACAATGACCAGCAACATTCCAGATGGGCTGCTCTATCAATGAAGAGCCCAATGTGAAAAACGTGAAGATGAGTTTCAGGCAAGCCCAACTGAGAAGGTGACATGAATGAGAACTAAACCCATACTTTACGATATAGTTGCCATTTGTTACCCTAGTATAACCTAGCCTATACTACACATGTAAATAACAATTTAACAGATCTATATGATCTGCTTTTCTAACCCCATCATGTGGAACTTTCAACTTGGCGCACAATGCTGCCAGCACAGTGGCCTTCTGCCCATTCCTAGAATAGGCCAAATTCCCTCCAGGCTCAAGGTCTTTGAACTTGAAAGCTCTTCCTGTTCTCACTTGGCTGCTACCTTGTTATCCTTGAGATCTCAGCTGCAATGTCACTACTAGAGACGTCTTGTGTTTGTCTACCTAACACCATATTTGCTACTTCAGAAAACTTAAAATAATTTGAAATTGTTTATTTGTTTACAAGGCAGGGTTAAAAATTCATATGACTCATCTCAGATGTGCAAAATAATGTAGCTTTTTCCCGCCACTAACTGAGCTTGCCCTGTTTCCAAACCTCTGGTTAGAGGGGAATGTGGGAAAAGAATTTAATCTATCAGTTATAGGTTTTCTAGTTTAAAATACAAATTAAGGATAATGATTTGGTCATATTCAAGGTTTAAACTCTCCACTGAGGCTATTTCTTGCCAGTTAAATTATTACACCCCCTCCCTTAGATAAAGTCCTAATTTTCTAATCACTGTGCAATGAAACTAACGAATAACAAATAAATTTAAATATTAAAATGTAGTTCCTATGATATTTAAAAAGCAATTTCCTAAATACTTTGCTAAGTAGGGTATCAGGAATAAAATGACAGACTATTTAGAAAATCACAAAAATAAAGAGAACACTAAAGAAAATGTGGGATACAGCCAAAACTATACTTAGAAGGAAATTTAGTCTTAAATGACTTAATTGTTTGAAATGGTGTGTGGGAGGGGGGAAAGAGAGAGAAAAAAACACTTTTAAAAACATTCAAATTTAGATTTTAGAACGAGAAAAAGATCCAAAGAAAATAAAGACAAATACATAATATATAAAGACTACTATATATATATAATATATATAAAATGGATGCATATATAAAATGAGCTAAGAAATTTTTAAATGTTAAATCTACTGATTAAACAATCCATTAAATAAATCTTCAGCAACTATTTGAATAATTTTAAAAGGATAGCAATGAGTAAATTTTAAGTACAATGAAATTAAATTTTATGCATAATTATAGAACAAATAACAAAGAAAATGGAGATTTTCTTTGAAATACAAATTACCGATATTGATATAACATGAAGTAGAAAACCCACATAAACAAATTCACGGCAGAAATGAGAAAAAATCTCAAAAAGCCTCCCAAGCCAACCGGGTATGCCTATTTATCTATCTTCCTACCCAAATAATATGTACAGATTGTCAAAAACCTAGGAAAACTCATAGGCAATATTCTCAATTTGTTTTGATTTCATAGTGTTTTCATAATGGAATCATCCAGTACATGGCTTTTTCACTTGGTGGTACCGCAGCCTCTTCTTGTCAAGCAAGAATTTTCCTAAGTTATTTTAAAATATTTTATCATTCGTCTGAAATTTATGTTATCACTTCCCTATCCTATGACATTTAGGTTACTTTGCAATTTTCCCTACTTTAAATAAAACTAAAATTAACACTCTTGGTCGCAAATTTTTATCTTCATCGGGGTATATTTGCAGATGACTTCCAGGGTTTCTAGCAGTTAGGAAATGAGAATTTCCATTCTGTAGAACCCTCACTGCCCTGAGCATCCTACAAATACACACCCAAAAGGTATCAGTCTGAGAAATGGTTTATCACTGGTATGAGTTCACTAGTGTTTCTTCATTTCCCAAAGAGGCCAAGCAGATTTGTCAGCTTTCTGTGTTTCTGGATTGGGAAATTAATCTGTGTCCTTTGATCATCTATCATTTGTGATTTCTATTTTTTCATTGATTTTTATGAACTGTTCATATATTGAGAGCATTACCTTTTCATTGTTATTTCCTGCATATTATTTTCTACTTCTGCTTTTTATTAGAATTTTTATTGTGATACTGTCTGACATAGAGACTTCTATGTTTCCATGCCTTAACCCTTTCCCTTTGTACTGGTTTACATTACTTTTGTAGTTCACATTTATTATGTCTGCCTGCTGTGTAGCGATTCCTGATACTTCAGGAAGTGATAAAGCTTTTAAGCCTAGCAGAAAACTCCTTTTGTGTATTTTCTGAAGCTCACCATCCAACCTTACTCTCTATAGGTGGCAGACATGGGATCCAGGCCAGCCAATCATAGTATTTTACCTGCCTGTGCTCAATGATTGGTTTAGAGGCCACATGACCCAAACTGGACCAGCTGGTGACTTCCCTAAGACTTTTTATGTGATTACTGGAAGAGAAAAAAAAAAAAAAATCACAAATTATAGTGAACATGGAAACCTGGAGATTTGGGCAGTTATTTTTCCTGACTTAGTTATGTAGGCCAATAAATTCCCTTTTTAAGCGAGTCTGAGTTAGGTTTCTGGCTCTTATAACTGAATGGCTCTCAAATTCACTCTGATTAAGAGTAAAAACTTAAAATGTCCTGAGGGTTCCATGTGATGTTTCACATACAAGCTCACACTGTTACTTCTGCAAACTTATCTCTTCCTATTCTCCAACATGGTCTTCACAGCTCCAGCCACACTACTGGCCTCCTCAGAGGTACCGGACGTGTTTCTCACCTTAAAACTTTATGCTAGCCTTTCTCTTTTTCTTTATGCTAGCCTTTCTTTCTCAGATGTGTAGATGGCTACATTGCTCACCTTAGAGTCTATTCAAAGCTTTCCCAGCAAGGCTGATCATAACCACCCTTTCAAATGCTGCAAAAGACACCCAGCTTTGGCCTTTCTTATGGGCTCTATTTTTTTCCCCTTTTCCATGCTACTTATCACTTTCTAATATACCATATAATTTACCTTTTCATTAAGTCCATTTTAAAAAATATTATTGAAACTCTCCCTCTACTCCACGAGGAAAAAATAGGCTTGATGACAACAGAGACTTATCTGCTTTGCTCACTAAAAAACCCCAAGCACCAGAGAAGTACCTGGCTGTACTAAGTGTTTATTAAATATTTGTTCTGGAAAGCCCTTGGTGAATTCCCTCCTATGAGAACCTGTGGCCTACTGACTGGGGTTTTTTTTTTTCCCCCTTTTTCTTTCTTTTTGGGGAAAAATACAGAGAAGAGATTAAATTAAACTATCACACAAGTGAACAGGAAGCTCTACACCCTGTCCCAGAAGACAAGTATCAGAACAATAAGAGTGCTAATAATGGTCAGAAAATTATTGTGAGAACTCTAATTCACAAATCATGTCTACTCCCCACTGAAGGCAGAAATAGGTACAGGTAATCAGTTGATTGATCCTATCTCAAAGCAAGGATTGTGTTTTAAAGTTTCCCTAGTCCTTCTCTTTATTCCAGAGTAGGCAATGGTGGGGCTGTTTAGGTATAATCAGGTAGGCTACCCTGAGCAAACAATGCCATGTCAATGGCTGAACACAATGATGGATGACTTCTCACTTGCCTCATGGCCCCTTGTGAGTTGGGCAGCTCCCCTACAGTGACACCTGGACCCGTGTTTCCTCTATCCTGTGGCTCTCACCTTGGGCAAGTTTTCTCCAGGTCACCATGGAACAAGAAAAGAAAATTATTGGGATCCAAGCACAGGAGGGATTGTACAACTGCTGTCCATATTTCATGGCCACACTCAGTTACCCACTCTGCTAGAAAAATGTAGGTTGGCCAAATACTGCAGAAAAATGAAATGTGTTTGATGATTACCTTAATGTCTATTAAGACAAATTCGATGCCTCCTCCCTTCTTCATTTTCAAATGTTCTTAGCCATTGCTCATTGTTCAGTGTTCTAAATAAACCTTAAAATAGCTTTGTCATATTTCTCTCATATAGTCTGTTTCCATTCTCTCTCTCTCAATATCCCCAGAAAAATGTATAAGCCAGTCAGTTTAGTCGGCTCATGCTTAGTTCAGACAGTAAGGGGAGAGGGCGTCTGTTCTAAATGCAGCTTCCTGAAATGTTCCAGGGAAGAACAACAGGGCTGTTCATCCCTGGCCTTTGGTCAGTAGAGGCTGGGTTGTCCTCTGAATAACAATCGGTCCTTGAATATTCTGTTCTGCAGCCTTTTCCTGCCTGGCTTGGCTTCCAGTCTCTTCAATCTTATCTGAGTCATCCGGTTCTGCCTAGTGAGTGGAGAGGCAAAAGCTAGGTAAATATCACTGGGTTTTGGGTAATCATTATCCGCTTTGCAAACAAGTGCTCAAAGGCTCAACGGAGCTAGTCAACAGGACTTTAGCCACAGAACCCAAAGATACAGGAATACAGCATTTGGTTACTAAACGTTCCAGCTGCTGCTGCTTGAAAATGAGTTCTTCCTGCAGCAAACTGAAATGCAATCCAATCCCTTGGCTTTGGGGTTCCATATCACCTGATACCTGGTGCTGGCATTATCCAACTCAGCTGAGACTCATTAGCAACCTAGCTTGACAAAAACAGGACTGCATCAAGCCTCCTGGGCCCTCTTTAAAGGATCCAGGCCAGCTCGGGGAGGAGAAACCGTTTTCTTGACAAACAGAAAGCACAATAAATATGGAAAGAGAGTAAATAGGTAGTTAATGTTAAATAACTATTATATTATTATATATTAATTTATATTTTATTTTATATATATTAGTATTATAATTATTATATATTATATATATTATATATATTATACATATATATAATATTTAAAATATATATATATATATTTTTTACACTTGAAGATTCCATTTATATAAAGTTTCAAAACAGGCAAATGAATCTTAAGGTGCTGGAAGTCACCCTGTAGACTGGCCTTGAAGGGAGGGATTGGAAATGGAAGAGAACACTGGGGGGCCAGTGTTTGGGAGTAGCGTTCTGTTTCTTGCTCTATTCGCTACTCAAGTGTGCTCACTAGGTACAAATTCACTGAGCTTAGAGGATCTGTGTACTCTTCTGGATGTAAGTTATACTTGATTAAAAGTTTATAGTATGAAAATATAAATGCAAATTAAATTCAAGACAAAGTCTACGTGGGGGAAAGAATACATGAAAACTGACTCGCAAATCCAAACCTATTAAATGACAGTGAAGTTGATACCTTCTTATTGTTCAGATTTTTTTGTTCTAAAATGAAAACTGGCTTTTTTATTTATATATATATATATATATTTTTTTTTATTTAGGATCTATGCCCCTCCTTCAAAAAGAATATATATATATACACAATATATATATAATAATATATAATAATATATATTTTATATATATAATAGATAATAATTAATTATAATACTAATATATATTATATATTAATGCTAAATAACTATAAATAAAATAATTAATCGTTCTATTCCCTTTATATATGTTAACTCATTGAATCTTGACAATTAGATAGCTGCTATTATGATCCCCCACTTTACAGATATGCAAACTGAGGCACCAAGAGACTAAGTATTTTGCACAGGGCCATACAGCCAGTGAGCAGCAGGCCTGTGATTTGAATACAGGAAGTGTTCTGTAGGAACAGGAAGTCAGGAGCCAGAGGTTACTAACCGAACCACTGTACCAGAGATTCTCAAAGTTGCCGAAGCATCAGAATCACCTGGTGGCTTGATAAACGACAAATCCCTGGACCCCAATTTCAGAGTTTCCTACTCATGAAGTCAGGGGCAGGAAGCCAGGATTTTACATAGCTATTAATTCCCAACTGCTGCTCCTGCGGCTCAAGGAGCCCTACTTTGAGAACCACTGCACTGCACTACAAAGAAATGATTGGCAGGTGCATGCCTGTGCAGGTGAGAAAAAATTAAATAGACATGGGGAATGATTAAGCCAGGCAGCTCATTCTCAGTTTCTAAAATCGGAGTATCTATGTTCCAGTTCCTAAGGCAACCCAAAGCTGGCACTGCCTGCAAGGTGCCACTTTCTTCCTATTATGTTCAGTGGTAGGCAGCTATCCAAATATTAGAATACTAAGAACACAGGTTGGGGCATCCAAACACCTGGGTTTAAATCTCAGTCCTGTCATTCACCAGCAGACTTAACCTAAGCCTCCATTGTCATACCCACAAAATAGGGACGATAATTATTTACCGCTTGGGATTTTAATAAAAGCAAATTTCATCCTGTATACATACACACACACACACACCTGCATATGTATTGCCTGACACATAGAAATAATGATGGTTATTTACTTTATAAGCAGAGTTCATGTCCTTTCTTCCTCTCAGATACCAGCAGAGAAATTTAACTTTGAGAAGCCACTGAGGTCAGATTTATTTACACGGGGCACCCAAACTTTCTTTACAGCTTATAACTGTGACAAGGGTAATGAAGAGAGTATGTGTATTTGACAATCTGCTATCCTACCCCCACCCCCGTTGTAAAGAGAGGGAATTATTGTCTGACTCATTTCAGGGGCCATCTTTCCTTGTTCAGAAGACACAGGTGAACTAGAGAAATGGAAGGTTCCAGAAAGTGAGGGACAATCTCTACAAGGGGAGTCTGGGTAACTGGTCCAGAAAAACAGAGACATCTTGAAAAATTTTACTTAGTACTATAAATGGGTACCCTCTCAGTTAATAATTAGAGGGTTTTTTTTTAAGTTCTCTAATTACTATTTCATTTATCAATTCAAATAAATACATATTGAGCCCCTGCTATGTATCAACCACACCCTAGAAATGTAGGAGTGAACAAAACAGGCAAAGAGGCCCTTCATATGGAGCAGGGGAGGGAGATTCAGAGACTGTGAGGAAAGTGGACAAGACCAGAAAGTAAACACCTGAAAGAAATGAGAACACTAGCCACATGGCCATCTGCCAGAAGAGCATCTAGTAGAAGGAACACCAAGTGCAAAGGCCTGGAGGCTGGCTCATGCCCAGTGGGAGTGAGTGCAGGAGGGGAGGTAGGAGATGGAGTGGGACAAAAGGCCAAGTCCCATCGGGAAGGCCTCATAGGAAGATGGGAGGACATTCACAGGCTTTTAAGCAGAAGAGAGGACATGACCCAACTTTGAAAGGAACCACTCTCAGAGCAACACCATGCAGCTCAGTTGGAGCTGAATTCTCTAATGGGAAGTGGATATGAGAGACGGAAGACAGAAAAAGAGATCAAAGGACAGAGGTTCAGGGGTTAAGATCTGGATAGAGATCAAACCAAAGGTGGATGCAGGTTCTGTTGGCCCTTACTCTCTCCTCCAAACCTCATCCCACAACTTTCTCATGACCTCAAGAGGTAATTTTCTAAGTATAATGATCTTGTCCCCAACCACCCTGGATCAGTGTCCTCGCTCTGGGGCACATTTGGCTCCTCCAGGGAGCTTTTTTCAACATGCTCTGCTGAAAACCAAATTAAGGGATATTCTACAAAATAACCAGCTGGTACTCTTCCAAGGTGTCAAGGTCAAGAAAGACAAAGAAGGACAGAGGAACTATTCCAGATAAAGGAAATTAAGAAGATATTGATATAGGAAAGATGTTAGGGTTTAAAGCTGACAGTCAAGAAATAATTCTTGAGACATCTTTGGGGCAAAAAGGTGACTTTATTAAAGCACAGGGACAGGACCCGTGGGCAGAAAGAGCTCCACTGGGGTCATGAGGAGTGGCCCATTATATACTTTCAAGTTGGGAAGGGGTTAGGAGTAGGGTAAGTCTCTAAGAAATTTTGGAAGCAAGGTTTCTAGGACCTTGAGGGGACTTAGCTATTGTTGGGAAAATGTCATTTATTACCACCTAATAAAACCTTAGTCATAAGACCCTTCACATGTGTATCGGTGGACCATATGCTTGGGTGATAATTGCCAACATGTAACTTGGGGGGTTTAGAGATAAGGGAATTTTCTAAAGGAATTTTTATATGTTAAAGTCGACTTACAGGATCCTGCGGGTTGGGCTAAGATTGCCTGTTGCCCTTAGCAAAGTATTTAACATGGAGGCAGTTGAGTCCCTAGAGGAATGCCACTCTGCTTCAAGGACTTGTGAATGGACTATATAGATAGTAAGGAAATTTAATAATTTTTCTTCTACCTTTGTTTCCCACATCAGACACAAATATAGGAATGCCTTATGGGATCCTGACAAAGGACTTCAGTGGGGTACTTAGCAAAAGCTGAGCAAGGTCTGTAGAACAGATCATTACAAGTGTCCATGTTAGTTTCCGGAGTTTGATTATAATGCCATAGTTACATAAATATGGCCACTTGGGAGAGCAGGGTGAAGGATACACAGTAATCCTTTGTACTATCCTCACAACTTTTTTGAAAAGTCTAAATTATTTCAAATTAAAATGTGAAGAAACTCTGTTGCCCAGGCTGTACCCCAACCCCATACATCAGCATCTTGGGCACAAGGGCCTGGCCATGGGCACATTTCTTAAAATCTCTCTAAATGATCCTAAAATACAACCAGGTTTGTTCTCAAACATCACCTTGGATTTTAAGTCTTTATGGAGCTTTGCTTTAAAGTTTTCTTCTGTCCAAGGGGCAGAAAGAAGCCTCTTCTCTCTGAGGTCATCTCCGTTCCTCTCATAGACTTGGTTTACTGCTCCCTTGGTGCAAAGAGAACCTCTTCTGGACAGAATCAAAGATGCTGTTGGAATCAAGGGAATGTGATCACTTAGTCACAAGAGAAGTATCCTGTGAGACTCTGAAGGACCTTTAAAAGAATCTGTCTTCCTTTTGGAAGACATCAGCACTAAGAAAGGAAGCTATAGTTCCAAAAACCCTCCCTGCCCACTGGTAAAAGGATCAGCTCATCTCCAGCCTGGGACAAGCATTAACCTCCACTGTCAGCTTTGGAGATGGTCCTTTTCCAAACAACTTTGTTTTATTGCTACATAGTAGGATATGCCCTGCGCTATGGAAATTGGCAAATGCTAAATACCAACCTCTCCCAGCAAAGGCACCTATGAGAAAATGAGGCTTAATCTGCTTTGAGGAATAAAGAGACAGCTGACATGCTGACCACGGCTTGGAGGATGCAAGAGGAAACACAAAAAAACTGGTAAAAATGGGCCTAGAAACGCAAAGGGAAAAATCAGGGAAGGTTAAGCTGCATAAAAAGACCTCCAAATTCTGATTCAGTTTCAGTGGCTGCAAAAACAAGGCTGTCGGCTATTTGCATATAAATGTGCTGGGGGTGGGGAACGACAGTACTCTGCTCTGCATTCTAACTTTCTGCTCAAAATCTGTTCCCAAAGCAGCTGCAGAAATCAGCTGCAAATTCCGAATCTAAAAATGAAAGTCACGTGGCCAAACTGGGGAAGAGGCAAAGAAAGGAAGGAGGCAAGGGCACCAAATGGTGCCTCGATTAACCCACTGGGGCCCGCAGCGCATATGCATTGCCCAGGAGACTTTCGGCGCCTCAGTGCCCAGGCTGCACCCCACAGCAATTAAATCAGGCTCCCTGGGGGTCATGCACAAGCATAGGTGTGTTTGAGAATTTCCCAGGTGATTTGAACAGAGCCTTGACTGAGTAACAGGGGTCTCCTCCAGAGCAGGAATCCACCAAACTTGACTATAATGGGCCAGATGGTGAGTATTTGAGGCTTTGTGGCCCATACAGTGTCTGTCCCAGCTACTCACCTCTGCCCTTGTGTGGTGTAAAAGCAGCCATAGAGGGTAAATCAGTGGGCGTGGCTGGGTGTAATAAACTTTATTTACAAAACAGTAGTTGCAGCTCCTGCTCTGGACTCCCATCCAAAGGATGGTTCCTTGGGCCAACAGTATGGACATCGCATGGGAGCTTTTTAGAAATGTCAGGTCTCCAGTCCTACACCAGAACATCCCTGCATTGGAGTCTCTACTGTAACAATGTCCCAAGATGGCCAGAGCACAGGCGAGTCAGAGTAGCAGGCATCCGGTGAATGGTGTTGACTGCTGACCAGCCCTGGGAACCCAGAGAGCTGGACCAGGTCTTGGAGCACCAACTGCTTTGTCTATAAAACTGTTCCAGGGGTGTTTGCCTGGATAAGGACCTTGAAAGGTACAAAATGTGAACTGTCAATATGTGACAGATAACGCAAGCTCTGGCCTCTGGCCAGCAGCGAACTGCCCCTTTGGCAGGTGCTTACCTCTCCATCATCAGTCATGATAAGAGGGGGAGGGCTGGCCGAGCTGGCCAGCCTTGCCCTTTGCAAACAGTATGCCTGCAGGTTCTGGGCAAGTGCCCTGAGCCTGAGGAACGTGGGCTTAGAGTCGGCTGATGCCACTGAACTGATCATAACCCTCACGAGTGGCTCTGGTTTGTTTACAACTCCCTGGCCCATGCAGGAGGGGAGCCTGTTCCCCTCTGCCTCCCGAGTGCCTGGCACAACGTCAGAGCCCAAAACCCTCGATGACAGAGGCTCAGTTCAGTGGCATCAGCCTTAAGGTCGTGAGTGTCCATAACTGACCGACCGTCATACGTCACCTGCAGAAGGGCTGTGGAGTTTTTCCACAAGAGCTGTTTCCACATCCCCTGCACGTACAGAACGCTGACACATGGCAACCCAAGCGAATTTTTCATCTGTTACCGGGAGCAGAAAGCCTAAGGGCCCGTGTTTGGTCCAGAGGGGAAATGGGACTTCTGAAGAGGCTCCGAGTATGTTCCGTTTTCCCATAAGCCCGGTGGTGCCATTGCCCAGGAAGGTAATGAGCTGAGCAGCTCTCTCTCTGCAAGCGCCTGTCTGCCAGTCGGCTGGGAGCAGCCTGCTGTCGGAGGAGGTCTCCCACGCCCTAGAAAAATGCTCTCTCCGAGACCCCGCCGGTGATTAGCGTGTGAGAGGAAGCGCGCACACCCTGCTTCATAGACCCTTGCACCTGCCCCCGAAGTGTCCCTACAGACCACAGTCTTGACACATCATGTGTTGTAGACCCAGACAGGAGGCATGAGGGGAAATCCACACAGTACCCGAGAGCTGGGACGATGCGCTGGGCGCCGACCGCCAGAGGAGCCAGCGTCGTGCGCAGACATACTTCTCAGCGCTGCTGCGCAGAGGCGTCTCCGGTCCCTGACGGCCGACCACGCGGCGCAAGGCTGGGCGGGGATTCTGTGCTGCGGGCAAGTGGTAGGCGCGGCTGCTGCTGCCCCACGGACCCCGGTTTCAGTAGCCCCAGCACAGAGGAAAGAGCACCAGACTCAGAGTCAAGCTATTTCTCTCTCCCTTGGACTTACCTCTTCAACGCAGATCGATTTTCCGAAGACGACCCCAAGATAGCTCGCGTCAACACGCTCTCTTTATGGTGTGACCTCAAGTCTCTTACCGTTGAGAGACCGGGCCTGTGTTCCCGCCCCCTCAGGTAGGCGGGGCTTGTATCTGCCCAGGAATGAGGCCGGGACATCTGAGGGGTCTGCAGAAAGGGCGATAGAGTTTCCTCCTGGTTCCTTTGGGATGCTTGCTCTTGGAACCCAGCCTTCATCCTGGGAAGAAGCCCAGGCATCCATGAAGAGCCCCCCATGAAGGAGAATTCAGGACCCTGACTTGGGTCCCAGCTGACACCCAGAACCCACTTGCCGGCCATAAAAGTGAGCTGTGCTTCAGAACTCCCTTGATTAGGAGCACCTGCTGGCTCAGTCAAGCAACTCTTTTCAGCTGGAGTCAGGATCCTGCGCTCGGCTCTGTCCTCAACAGGGAGTCTGCTTCTCACTCTGACCTTTCCGCCTCTGCTTTCTCTCTCTCCATCTCATCTCTCTCCCAAATAAATAAATAAAATATTTTAAAAAAACAAAAACCTCCCCAGATTCATCTCTGACCGTCTCCCTTGGGTCCATTTGCTCCACCGGAAAGCACGTGGAACAGAGATGAGCCATCACCACTGACCAGGGTCCATATGGCAGACCTGTGAGCAAAATAAATTATTGTTGTTCCTTTAAGCCTCAAAGTTGGGGGCTATTTTTTTTTAAATTTATTTATTTGTCAGAGAGAGAGGGAGAGAGAGCGAGCGAGAAAGCACAGGCAGACAGAGAGGCAGGCAGAGGCAGAGGGAGAGAGAGAAGCAGGCTTCCCACTGAGCAGAGAGCCCAATGTGGGGCTGGATCCCAGAACCATGGGATCATGACCTGAGCTGAAGAGAGATACTTAACTGAGAGCCATCCAGATGCCCCTGGAACCTGGCTTTAATTACTCCTTGACTCTTCTTTTCACTCCATATACCCTCTCTGCACACTGTGATCACTCTCATTATTGAAATTATCATTGGCTTGGACTTCCCTTCTGAGCTACAGAGCTATATATCTAACTGCTTACCAGATATCCCCAATATATACAAATCTTTAAATCCTCCTTTGTCCCCATCTCTATCCCACCTCTAAATACCTTTCTCCTTGCTTATATAGTGCCACTGTCAGTTTGCTTCATTAAGGCACTATTCCTTGATCCCAACTCCAACATCAGGTTGATGATGCTATCAACAGAGTTCCCTTGAACATCTCTGGTTTCTGTCCATCCCTCTGAGTGCTCCTAGGCTGCCAGTGCCCAGATTTATGGCCTCGGTGTCTCCATCCCGAGTTGTCACAATTACCTCTGGGTGCATCTTTTATTTCTTCACTCATCATTACCCTCCAGGCTCTTACTAAGGTGTCCCTAGCCCTCCTCTTCACTGGCTCTCCATTGCTTTGAGAATGAAGTCTGAGAATAGCACAGAATGCCCCTCATGGCCTGGTCCCAGCCAACTGATCAAGTCTTGTATCTCATTGTAGCTATCTTGTTCTGAGTTTACGCTCTCACCATATCAAACTTTACAGAGTCCCCAAAATACATTCTGCCCTCTGTCTCTGTGTACCTTTGTACACGTTCTCTCTGCTGAAATTGTTTTTTCACCTCTCTTCCCCATCATCCTTGCCCTTCTAATCCCAACTCAAACATCGCTTCCTCCATCGAGCCTGCTCTAACCCAGTTCCCGTTCCTTCTCTAACACCTCATATATGGTTCTACTGTTGAACTTCTCATATTTTACTGCAACTCATCTATTCACATTCCTGTCTTCCTTCTAGACTCGTGGTATTCAACGTGTGTTTCCCCAGACCAACAGCATTAGCAATACCTAGGCAATTTTTAGAAATGCATCTTCTCAGGCCCTACCTCAGACTTACTAAATCAGACACCTTGGGGTTGGGCCTAGCCATATGTGTTTTTAAAAGCCCTCCAGGGGAGTCTGGTGCATGCTGAGGTTTCAGAACCACTGTCCTGTACCAGGTGGATAAGTATTAGAATCACCTAGGAAGTTTTCAAAATTCCCAGCCCCATTAAATCAGAGTCTCTGGGCATGGGACCAGGTATCAATATTTTAATGCTCCCCAGGGGATTCAAATGTGCAATCAAGGTTGAAAACCACTACACTAGATCCCTTCTTCTACACTAGATCCAGATCAGCAGCGTAAGCATCACCTGAGAACTTGTTAGAAACATAGAATTGCAGAATCCATGCCAGACATACTGAATAAGAATCTTCAGTTTAACCAGATGCCCGGTGACCTGAATGCAAATTGAAGTTTGAGTAACACTATCTTACACATCTCTACATTCTATCTCCTAGCAAAAAGCTTAGAACATAATAGCCATTTGATAAATCTAGGAAAATATTAGTAAAAATGTCAATTTCTCATGGTTTTGAAGAATAAAATGAGAATTTATGACAAAGTACTTGGTAAACAGCTTTATGAATATGAGGTATTAATGTTAACTGATCCATAAATAATTAGTTCATTAGGTCATTCATTCCCAAATGTTCAGGGAATGCCTACTATTTGCCAAGTCCATTTTTAAGTGTGAAAGAGATTATAGTTATCAAGAAAGACCCAACCTCCAAAGTGTAGTGGGAAAAATATATTAGACATATAATTACATAAGTAACTAAATAAAATTATGATTTTAATGAATGCCACAAAAGGGAAATAAGTATTATTGCACATTGCATTCACTTTCTTTTGTCTCCATTGAATGGGTTTTATCTGAGTTCCCTCTCAGGTGGAGTGGGAATATACCAGGAAAATCAGTAATTTGAGTCAAGGAAACTAAAATGATGTGGATATAAGACTTTGACTTAGTTTAGGTTCCCCTCAAAGCAGACCCTGAGACAAAGACTTGGGTAGAGATAGCTTAAGTGTGAGGAAATTTCATGAAACACAGTGAGAGAGTGGGGAAGGAAAAAGGGGAGTCAATAAAGGGAACATCAGTGAGGAGCTGAGGCCCAATCCCACTGGGAAAGCCTCTGGGAAACTATGTTGTTCAACAGAATTATCCCATGGAAATTTCAGGAAGCTGGAGCATCTATCCAGTGCCTCCAATTCTCCAAGGGAACATTAACCTTCCCAGACAACATTACTTTCCCACATTTCCATTTTGTTCCTTTGAATAGCTGAGCTACAGTCAAACAACTGAGCTATACTCTATGGTTCCCAGACCATAGCACCACCTGGAACCTTGTTAGAAATATAAATTCTTGGGTTCCATTTGAGATATATTGAATCAGAGTATTTAAGAGTAGCAGTCTGTGTTTGAACAAGCCTTCCAGGAGATTCTGATGCCCAGTGAAGGTTGAGAACCACTCTATTGGAGAAATCCCATGGACAGAAAAAGAGAGAGCCCAGCACGTGAGATGGGAAGCTGAGACTGTCCCAAGAAGTGTTTCCTGCACCTTCAGGTGAACTCAGCTGGGCTGTGGGGCCATGGGATGGAACATCAACAGCATCTACTATAGTATACCTGATTTTATCTCATGTAATCTGGGGAAGGGGGATTAATTCATTTATCTACATGAATATTTATTAAACCTCTCTACTTTGTCAGGTGCACGACTCAGGGCTCAGGACATGTTGAAACCAAAACAGACATGCCCCTTACCTCATGAATTTGTAGTCTAATGGGGAAGACAGGTGCATATGATGTGGTCTGAGAGGGTCAGGACAGCTTCCCTAAGGCTTTTCAAACTTGGAAGTTCATCTGAATCACCTCAGGATTGTGTTAAACCATGGAGGTGGTTAAGTAGGACTTGGGTGTTAGTCCAGGGACCACCCTTTGAGTAGCAGGACCCTGAAAGACAGTGAGACCTGAAGGGTAAGTAATAGGTGGCCAAGTTAAAAGTAGGTAGGCCAAATGTTCTGGTTGGCCTGGGACTGAGGGGTTTTCTGGAATGTGAGACTTTAAGTGCCTAACCTGGGCTGGTTGGTCACCTAGTAAAAACAGTGATAGAAGGATGAGGAAGAACAGGCCAAGAGTTTCCAAAGTCCTTGAGGAAAGAAGAGTAGCAATGTTGTAGAAAGGGAAGGACCCAGTGAGACTGGGAGGGTACACAAAAGAGTCTTAAAGAGTGTCCTGAAACTTAAGTAAGCAAAATTGATAGGCAGTTATATTTCTAGGCACCGAATCTGTAGATGAGACTTCCCTGGCTAAACATCTTTGGGTGAATGTGAATATTTCATGGAAGCTTCAATATGGTAGCCCCTACCTCATGGGGCTTTGACTGAGCACTTAAAATATGACTAGTACAAATGAGGAACTAAATTTTTTAATGTATTTAATCTTAGCCATAAGTTAAATTTGCCACATGTAGCCAGTGGCTACTCTATTAGATAGTGCAGATGTACAAAATGGATTGAAGGTACAGACAAAAGTGGATAGTAGAATACCAGTAGAGTAAATACTTCAGGAGGAAAATTATGTTGGTTTAAATGAGATGGTGGCAAGAGGAAATGATGCAAAATATTATACTTCACTCAGATAATATAAAGGTATAAGAGGTGAGAAAGGAAAGAGTTAAGGATAATTCATAGGTATCTGGTTTGAACGACTTGATATATGGCGGGCCTTACGCTGTGAAAAATCAGATTGGGGATAGTGTGAGGAAAGGATGTTGAGTTTGAATGCCTGTGAAACATTGAATGGAGAGACTCAGTAGCAGTCACATACATAGGTGGGGAACTCAGAAGATAGTGAGGGTGGCCAGCTATGTTTGTTCAGCTCAAAACAGTAAACTCATGACTCCAACCTGCTGGTTCAAATTGGGATTTCATCAGCATTCAGTAACACCTAGTTCTCCCTGGTAAGGGGGACCACATGACACAGACTCACCAACTAAGATGATTGACCCAATGGTGGGCATCCAGCCCAAATAAAGATCTCAGAGCTCTTCCCAGGCTTTAAAACTTGAAATAAAAAAAGACAGATGCTCAGTAAATCTCTGGCCAGGAGCTCTTGGTAGCCATGCTTCCATTATTTTGGGAATGCTAGCTTGGTAATTGATTGGGCATGCAAAGCTTGCTAATTAATTGGGCATGCAAGGAGAAGCAGAGGCCAAAGAAAGAGAAAGAAAGACAGACATGGAAACACAATTGCATGGTTTAAGTACTCCAACTCCAAGTACTCTTAACTCAATCCATCAACCAAATTTATGGGCATTTTATTTTTATGAGGCACCATGCTGAGCTTTAAGGGAATACTAGAAAGGCATAGAGCTTTGCCCAAAAGAACTCGCTGTCTAGTTTTGTGGACAAAAACTGTGAGAAAAGTTTAATAGCAGCAAAATTGGAGAATTCTAAAACAGGGAAGACCTGAAAACATAGTGTGGTCTTTACATTACTTTCAACTTTATTCACTGCATCCAGTAAGTTGCCAAAACCTGATAACTCTAGGGAAAAATATCTGTTAAATCTATTCCTCTTACACATAACAATGAAAAATAAAACCAAACATTTTTAAATACCCAAATTACCAAATAAGATTAATAGAAATTGCCATTAAGTATATAAATAAATAAATAAGCAAGCAACCTAGGATAATGATTGCTGGTAAATTAGGTCTTTCCTACTTAATCTCTTTCAACTCAAGGCCTTTAAGTTTCTTGGTAATTAATCAAAAGCTTAGCTTACATTTACATTTTTCCAGAAATTAAGTTGTCAGGTTAAAAAACTCCAATGACTCCCATCACATGTGAGAATAAAATCCAGATTCTTTGTAATGGCCTTTAACACCATACACCTTTTGATCTTGCCCATTTTCTTACCTCATTCCCAACCACCTTCCTACCACTATCCATTGTCTACCACTCTCCTAGGTTTCTAAAATGACCTCTTCACTTATTGGAGCACTGTCTCCCCAGTTATTTTCTGGTCTTGGCTTATTAAATTACCTCTCTTTCTATCAAATAGCTTAATTTATTACACCTCATGGTATATGACTTATGTATGTATGTACTTACTGTCTATGTTCTGTCTTTGCTACTAGAGTAGACTCCCTATGAGGACTAAGACCTTGAGTCTTTTTCACCACTATTCACAAGACCTCAGAATAATGCCTGGAGGGGTGCCTGTTTGGCTTAGTGGGTTAAGCCTCTGCTTTTGGCTCAGGTCATGATCCTTGGGTCCTGGGATCGAGCCCCATATCAATCTCTCTGCTCAGAAGGAGGCTGCTTTCCCCTCTCTCTCTCTCTCTGCCTGCCTCTCTGCCTACTTGTGATCTCTGTTGAATAAATAAATAAAATCTTTAAAAAAAAATAAGAATAATGCCTGGAACATGGTAGACCCTCTAAGCAATAGGGAAAAGGACGTGAGGCAAAAGGTTTTATCTTCAGTTGTCTCTTGTATTTGTCTGTGGAAAGAGTTAACCTCCCAAAGACTTTCTTCATGCATTATTGGCTCAAACTGGAACAAAGGTTTGCTTCCAAACCAATCACCAGCAAAGAGAAATAGAGTTGTCATTATTGGATTAGACCAATCACGACTCATTCCCAGGGACAGACCAGCCTTCCTGGAAATCAAGGGATTGCCACTCACTACCTAAAAATAAAACTGGAATTCTATTAGCAATAAAAAAAAAGCGGGGGGGGGAGGTAGCTGATGAGTAGGCAAAAAGCAGTGTCAGACATTATACTTAACGTCCCATTTCTCATGATGAAGTCAAATCCTTTTGAGCCTGTGAAGAATGTCTTTGAATATCACATAGGATCACACCTATTGCTTTGCATTTTCTAATTCACCCATTCATTTGCTCATTCACTCTCAGAAATACCTTTCAGCACCTATTATGTGTCAGACTACATCAGACTCTATTAAAATCTGGGGTATAAAGATTCTGATGGTTCTTATTTTAGGAGAGATTACAGTCTATTTTGTAGATGAGCAGTTTTACAAACAGTTTTAATATGGTGTGTTAAGTACTTTAGTAGCAGGAAGTGGAAATTGTAATTAGACATGAAAAGCATTCCTAAATGTCCAAACAGGGGGACTTTGACAAACATTCTTGTTGTTGGATGAATAATGGGTGATTAAATGACAAAGCAAAAGAAATGAATAGGGGTGCCTGGGTAGCTCAGTGGGTTAAAGCCTCTGCCTTCGGCTCAGGTCATGATCCCAGGGTCCTGGGATCAAGCCCCGCATCCGGGCTCTCTGCTCAGCAGGGAGCCTGCTTCCTCCTCTCTCTCTGCCTGCCTCTCTGCCTACTTGTGATCTCTGTCTGTCAAATAAATAAATAAAATATTTAAAAAAAAAAGAAATGAGTGGATATACATGCTCTAAGAAAGCTTAAACTAGCTTTTTGTGTTGACACCTGTATCCTATGAGGGAAACACATTGTTCAGATATCTACCCAGATCCATGTCAACACCACCTTAATTTTTTTAAACCTTGGTAAAGATAAAAGGGAGAGTCTGATAAGGGAGCCAGTGCATTGCCTGACTAAATTAAATTCAAGCTCTGGTTACCTTGGGTGACCTAACTAGAAAAGAGTCCCCAAAGAAAAGAACCTTCTCTGTATAGTATGTATTCTCTTTTTAAGGTAATGTTTTCTTAAACTTTGCATGGATTTCACAATATTTCCCCAACAATGATTTTCTAGGAGATGATATCTATACTAGCTAATGATTTAAAAATGCCATTAATGAACCACCATTGATTCTTCTGTGATACTTACATTTCATTAGTGTAGAAAAGGATACACCCCAAAATTAATTAATGTAATACACATCAATGAATAAAAAACTACAATCAAATGATGATCTCAATAGTTGCAGAAAAAGTGTTTGACAAAATCCAACGCCCTTTATGATTAAAAAAAAAAGAAAACTAGGAACAGAAGGGAACTTTCTCAACCTGATAAAGGGCATCTACAAAAACTCACAGCTAACATCATGCTTAATGGTATTACATTAGAGAATGGTGTTACATAAAAAAAGACTAAATACTTTCCCCTTAAGATCAAGAACAAGACAAGAATGTCTGCTCCTGCCACTTCTATTCAAGACTGTACTGGAGTTTCTAGCCAGAAAATTCGATAAAAGGCATCTGGATTGGAAAGGAAGAAGTAAAACTCTATTTGCAGATGACATGATTTCCCATATAGTGAATCTTAAGGAATCTATACAATAGTAATAACAAACTGAAATGATATTAACAATGTTAATTATAATATCAAAAAAATAAAACACTTAAAAAACGTTCAGCAAAAGAGATGCAAATATGTATACTCTGAAAACTACAAAACATTGTTTAAAAAATGAAAGACTCAAATAAGAAGAAGAATGTCCCATGTTCATGGATTGAAAGATAATATTATTAAGATGGCAATATACCCCAAACTGATCTACAAATTCAGCTCAATCCCTGTAAAAATCCCAGTTGGCTTCTTTGAAGAAATTGGTAAGCTATTACTAAAATTCATCTGCAAATTCAAGAAGAGCCTAATAATCTTGGGGAAAAAAATACTTGGAGTACTCATGCTTTCTGATTTCAAAAGCCACTAGAAAACTACAATAGTAGTCAAAACAGTATGGTACTGGCTTAAGGATGGACATATAGATGAGTGGCATGCAACTGAGAATCCAGAAATAAACCCATGCATCTATAATCAACTGATTTTCTACAAGGGTCCCAAGACGCTTTCCATGGGGTGATCTTTTCTACAACTGGTACTGAGACAACTGGATATCCACGTGCCAAAGAATAAAACTGTAACCTTACCTCATACCGCATCAAAAATCAACTCAAAATGTATCCAAGTCTACCTGTAAGAACTAAAACTATAAAAATCCTAGGAGAAAACATAAGTATAAATCTTCATGACCTTGGGTTAAGGAATATTTTCTTAGCTATGAACCCAAAAGTACAAATAAACCAAACAAAAGTAGATAACTAGATTTCATTAAATTTAAAAACATTTGTGCTTCAAAAGGCACCATGAAGTAAAAGTAAAGAAAACCTACAAAACATTTTCAAGTCATTTATGAAAATATAAGAAAATGTACCCAGAATATATAAAGAGCTCTTATAACTCAATGTTAAAAGACAAGTTACTCCAATAAGAAATGAGCAAACGATTTGAATAGACATTCTCCCAAGAAGATATATAACAGATATATAAGTATATAAAATGCTCCATATAGCTAATCAGTTATGAAATGCAAATCAAATGCAATCACTTGCAAATGCATGCAAAAATCACAATGAGATACCACTTGACATTCAATTAGATAGCCATAATCAAGAAGGTAGATAATAATAAGTGTTGACAAGAATATGGATAAATCAGAGGCATCACATATCACTAGCAAGAATGTACAATGGTGCAGCTATTGTGGAAAACAGTCCAGCAATTCCTCAAAAGGGTTAAATATAGAGTAATCACTGGACTCAGCATTTCCATTCCTGGATATATATCCAAGAGAAATGAAAACCTATGTCAACAGAAAACTTGCACAGAAGTGTTCTTAGCAACGTTACTCATAATAGCCAAAGAAGAGGAACAAACCAAATGTCCATCAACTGATAAATGCATAAAATATTGTGTATCCATTCAATAAAATATTATTCCACAACAGAAAGGAATGAAATAGTAATACATAATGCAATATAAATTAACCGTGAAAGGATAATGCTAAATGAAAGGAGGCAGATGCAAAAGGCCAATTATTGTATGACTTGATTTATATGAATTGTCCAGAACAGGCAAGTTTATAGAAACAGAAAGCAGATTTGTGGTTGCCCACAGCAGTGTGGGGTATGTTGGAGGGAAATGGGGAATAATTTCTAAGGGTACAAGTTGTCTTTTCAGAATGATTGAATGTTCTGGAATTAGAAAATGGTGAAGTTTGCACAATTTTGTGAATACACTAAAAATCACTGCATTGCAGTCTTTAAATGAGTGAATTGTATGGTATACAAACTACATTTCAATAAAGCTGTGGCTCTTTCTTTTAAAGAAAAGACGAGCTTTTCTGTTTCCTGTATTCCCTAGAGATTTTGTTGACCCAGACCATTTAAAACCCATATAGATAAAATCAATGGTATGAAGCTGTCACCACAGTTTGGATCTTAGGGACTTTTTATTTCGGAACTGAAAGCCACTATTTGAGAAAAATCTAACCAGAGCAATGTTGGTTGCCGTCTTCAATAGCAAGAATTGATCCAGGCTGTATGTGCAGAGTTCAGCCCTGATACAGAAGTCCAGACTCTCAATTCTTACCCAACTTGTTTATTTTTAGTCGGACTGCTTTATATCAGGGCAGCTCCGTGAAACTGCTATACCTTGTGTCAGCATTGCTTCCTTCCCACCGACATGACATGCGCTGGGTGCTTCGGTCTCTGACCTCCTCCTCTGTCCTTATCTGCGGAGCTCCCTGCTCCCACCGGCCTTGGGTCCCCTGGCCCACTACCTGCCTGGCCCACCCGCCTCTCTGGGGAAAGCCACTCCTTCCAGTTCTTTCAAGCTCTCTCTCTGACACCAGTAGTTACCTGCCTAGCTTCCTTCCTGCACCGTAATTATACTGTATTCATAGCCTGATTTGACATTTCCATAGAAAAAAATGCAATTATAGCCTTCCAAAAGGCGGAAATAACCTGCTGATGGTATTTGAGGGGAAAAAAAAATCACTTTGGAGATGAGCTTCAACTCAGTCTCTCCAAAAAGTGTTACCAAATGCTGCTGTTGGATGCCGAAGCCTCGCCCATTTTCCTTCATCTAAATGTTAAACCTTGTCCAACGGCAAGTATCAAGTTGCTAAAATACCCCAAGTAAGGAGAACTTGCCCTGAGCAACTTAGAACCTTATGAAGAAAAGTGTTTCGTGGGGAATACAAGATGAGGATAAGCCCGAGAATAAAGCTCTTATAAACTCATTCATGGAAATAAAAAACAAAAACAAGAACAAAAAACAAAAAAACACTAAGTGCTGAGTAGTCAAATATTATTTATATTTTTCTCTTTTAAACTTGCAGCAGAGGGTATTGTCGGTTCATTTCCATTTGCCATCACCTGCTGGCCAGAAATTGTTTGGAATTCCAGTGATCTTTTACTGTACTAATCATCAATAGATACTATTTTTGGAGCATTTACTAAATATCAGCCTTGTGCTGAGTGCATAATCCACATTATCAAGTCACACAGACTTGGGTTCAAATTGTGATTTCATAACATATTAGTTGTATGACTTAGATCTCCAGGCCCAGATACTCCATCATTTCCAAACCACAAAATGCTCTCTGAATTTGAAATATTCTTATGATTTCGCCATACAGTGAGGCTTTCACATTTGCTCTGCCTGAGAGGTATGGAGTCTCTCCTGTGTGCACAGGAGATTGTCAGACATCAGAATATGATAATTAAAGGCACTACATAAAGTGGAGGATCTGAGACTTTTGGCACCAGCCTGGGACCCAGAATTCTCCATGGACCAGACTCACTGTTGTGATTTTCCCTAGAAGCCCTTTCAAGTCCTTCTTCCTCCTTGCCAGGCCTTTTTCTTTTTTTTTTTTTTTTTTTTTTTTGGTTTGTTTTTCTCTAGCCAATCATCATTTTAGATGCAGCTCAGTCCAAGGGCAGCTTTAATTAATGAGCCAGGTTTCTGGCGTTGATAAGAATGCTAGGTTAAGGTCGAATGTGGAGGGCAGTTTTCATTAAACACACTAAATGTGGTTGCAATTTGAAATGATATTGTCTATCTCTTGCTGAGCTGCTGTTTTATTACAATGGAAGAGATGGCCTTCCAAATTCAAAAGCAATAGTAAACAGATTATATGGAGAGAGATGCTTCCTTGCACAGCAACTGGTAAAATAAAATGTTGTCTCTGCAGCCTCTGTTTGTTTACCAAGGTAGAACCAAGTGACATCTGGCATGTGGTCTGTGGAAGGACCCCTCTAAACTCAGGGTCCACCGTGCCCATTCTGGGGCTCCTGATGTGTATTTATGACAACCAGACATTAGGTATTTGAGGTGATGCTTGACAATCCCGAAACCTAAAATAGAATCAGAGTCTTATATTTTTTGCTAGTATTTTTACTTCCATTTATTGGTTTATTGCTTTTTAAAAGATTTTATTTATTTATTTGTCAGAGAGAGAGAGCACAAGCAGGGAGAGCAGCAGGCAGAGGCAGAGGTTGAGAAGCAGGCTCCCTGCTTCCTTGCTAAGCAGGGAGCCCAATGCAGGACTCCATCCCAGAACCCTAGGATCATGATCCTAGCCCAAGGCAGATGCTTAACTGACTGAGCCACCCAGGTGTCCCGATTTAATTCTTTTTTATTTTCAGCAAAATTTTTAGTGTTATGTAAAGCTTTTGTTCTTTTAGAAATAAAAAGGCAAGATTAAAAAGGCAAATTTTGTAGAGCCTGTATGGTTATTTTTTGCCCTACCCTACTACTATCAACATCTCACATCAGAATGATACATTTGTTACAGTCATTACTACTCAGAGTCCATAGTTTGCATTAGGTTCACTCTTTTCTTTTTTTTATTTAAATTCCAGTCAGTTAACATACAGTGTAATAATAGTTTACATGTACAATATAGTGATTCAACACTTCCATTCATCACAATGCTTAGCACTAGGGTTCACTCTTTTTTCTTTTAAGATTTTATTTATTTGACAGAGAGAGAGATCACAAGTAGGCAGAGAGGCACCAGAGAGAGGGTGGAAGCAGGCTCCCTGCTGAGCAAGGAGCCCAATGCAGGACTCCATCCCAGGACCCTGGGATCATGACCTGAGCTGAAGGCAGAGGCTTAACCCATTGAGCCACCCAGGCACCCCTAGAACTCACTCTTGATGTTGTGCATTATATGAGTTCCCTCCCTCCACCAGCACCCCTACAACCACCGACCTTTTTACTATCTCCATAGTTTAGCTTTTTCCAGGATGTCATGTAGCAGGAATCAGATACTACATTGCCTTTTCAAACTGGCTTTCACTCACTTAGCGGTATACATTTCAAGTTCCTCCATGTCTTTTCATGGCTTGATAGCTCATTTCTTTTTAGTGTGGAATAATATTCCATTGTCTGGATGTACCACAGTTTATTTATTCATTCACCTACCGAAGGACATCTTGGTTACTTCCAAGCTTTGACAATTATGAATATTGAAAGCTGTATAAACATCTCTGTGCACATTCTGCATGGATATACTGGATATAAGTTTTCAGCTCTTTTGAGTAAATCCCAAGAAGCATTAAGTGTTGGATCCGATAGTGAAAGTCTGTTCAGTTTTGTGGAAACCACCAAACTGTCTTCCCAAGTGGCTGTACTATTTTGCATTCTCACCATCAGTAAATGAGAGTTCCTATTGCCCCACATCCTCATCAGCATTTAGTGCCAGTGTTCTGGATTTGGCCATTTTAATAGGTGTGTGGTGATATTTCACTGTTGCTTTAATTTACAATTCCTTAATGACATGCTCTATGGAGCATCTTTTCATATGCTTATTTACCATGCAAAGCTTTTCTTTGGAGAGTGTATTATCTTCTATTTACATTTACTTATTTATAAAATAATTTCTTTACATATATTTAAATATTTACATCTTAGGCGCCCAACAGTATGGTAATGGCATAAAAATGGACACAGAGACAGATGGAACAGAATAAAGACCCCAGAAATAAACCCACAAATATGTGGTCAATTAATTTACACGAAGAATATACTATAGGGAAAGGACAATCTCTTTAATAAATGGTGTTGGAAAAACTGGACAGCCAAAGGAAAAGGATGAAACTCAACCCCTTATACCATACACAAAAACAAACCTAAAATGGATTAAATACTTGTATGTTGTATGTAAGATCTTAAATCTAAAATTCTTGGGGGCGGGAGGAACATAGCCAGTAAGTTCTTTGACATAGGTCTTGGTGATGATTTTTCAAATCTGACACCAAAAGCAAAGCAACAAAAACAAAAATAAACTATTGGGAATACATCAAACTTAAAAGGTTCTACAGAACAAAGGAAACCATCAATAAAATGAAAAGACAACCTACTGAATGTGAGAAAATATTTGCAAATCATATATCTGATAAGGTGCCCATATCTAAATATATAAGGAACTCATACAACTCAATAGCAAAAAACAGTCCAATTTAAAAATGGGCAGAAGATCTGAATAGATATTCCCAAAGAAGGCATACAGATGGCCAATAGGTACATGAAAAGATGCTCAACATAATTAATCATTAGGGAAATGCAAATCAAAACCACAGTGAGATATCACCTCACACCTGTTAGAATGGTTATTATCAAAAACACAAGAAATAACAGTAGTTGGTGAGCATGTGGAGAGAACAGAACTTTTGTGCACTGTTGTGGGAATGTAAATTGATATAGCCACTATGGAAAACAGTCTGGGGGTTCCTCAAAAAAAAAATTAAAGCTAGAACTACCATATGATACCAATTCTGGGTAATTATCCAAAGAAAATAAAAACACTAATTTGAAAAGCTATATGCACCCCCAGTGCTCACTGAAGCATTATTTACAGTAGCTAAGATATGGAAACAACTGAAATGACCATCAATGGAATATTATTTCAGCCATAAAAAAGAATGAAATCTTGGATGGACTTCAAGGACATTATGCAAAGTGAAATAAGGCAGAAAAGGAAAGACAAATACTGTACCATCTCTCTTATATGTGGAATCCAAACAACAACAATGGAAACAAGATCATAGATATAGAGAACCAGACTGATGGTTGCCAGAGGTAAGGGGTGCAGGGTGGGAGAAACGGGTAAACTGTTGCGGGGTTTTTTTGTTTGTTTGTTTGTTTTTTAGTTTAAATAAATTTAAAAAAAAAAAGGAAATGCCGATTTTGTCCTCCTTTCAGGGAGGGCATTTTAATATGGTTGGTTCTTTCCCATTCTTCAGATTTCAGCTCTAATGCCCACGATCCCTGAAGTCTCTCTTATGCACTTCTCTCTTTCTCTTCTCTCACCTCTCTGTGGTAATTGCTTCCACACTATGTTTTCTTTGTGTATTGTGTATACTGTTCACTCCACCTAGTATATAATCTCCATGAGAACAGAGAGGTTGGCTGGCCGCTGCTCAGTTCTTCCCCCAGCACACTATCCACAGTTGACGCAGCTCACTAGATGACTGGGAAGGAGTAAATAGACTGGATGGCCTCCAAACTCTGCCCTAGCATATGTTTGTCCCCATTTTTTTTTTTTTTTACCAATCTGCTTCCATTTCTCAGGTACCTAGATTCTTCTTTCATACCCTGACTAACCATCTGGCTCCAGGAGCCCACTGAATATTTTAGCTGTTTTCTTAGTCTTCTCTATCCATTATTCCTTTGAATGAGCCCCCTTGCCAGCCATGAACTCTTCCACACTTATTCTCTTCCCCAGGCTCATTTTGGTCTTGACAGATGGCGGGGTAGGAGCGAGGAGGAAAGCAAGAGGGGTCATATATAAAAGGCAACTAGCTTCAAGAAAGGACCAATTCATGAGTAGAACAGTTCAGATGATTCAGTAGGAGGCAGAGATGGATATTTCACGGAGGTGGAAGCAAGTCCCTGTGAGAAGAGGACCAGCAGGAGCACAATGAATGAGGATAAAGAGAGCCTGAAAATAACTCTTGTTTTGGAAAGTTTGACCCCAGGCTGATAGATAGCATTGGAATTCAAAATACAATTGATAAATATTTTTGAGCCTCTATTAAAACCAGCATTGTGCTGGTCACCACAGGTGTGGGAACACAGAGACAAAAGCTACGCCCGCCAGTGTCCCTGTGAGGCTCCTGATCCAGGCATCTCCCGCAGAACCCAAGGCAAGCAGCTCTGCCTATTGTCCTGGGCATCCAAGTGGGCTACATAATGTAACAGGAAAAAAACACAACATGAGGTGCTCTTTCTTGCCTATAGCTGAAATAATAATAGCTCATATTCATTCAAGAGCATTGAATTAAACACTTTTCATGCATCAATCCACTGAATTCTCATAAACCATTGGAAGTCTTATTGTTATTACCAGCATTTACGGATGAGGAAACTAAAGCATGGGTGTATTCCAAAGGTCACACAGTTGGCAAGGGGTGAAGCTGGGATTCATACCATACGGTAGGTCATCTTCAGTGGCCAGTGTCTGCCATAACTCACACTTTTCTAGACAGCCCTCTCCCTACATCCCTTTCTCTTTTTGTCAAAATGCCATTGATTCTTCAAGGCTCTGCTCCTGTAAGTCTTCTCTTATGAGGTCAGAATTGACATCTCTTTCCTCTGCTCTTCTATACCAGCTCCCTTCTACCACTCTTCAGCTTCTATCTAATGCTGCCTTATACTCTAATTCATTCATTAAATAGTTACATGCAGGAGCCATATGATCATAAGTTCAAATCCAACTCCCATCTTTATTTACTATGTGGCCATTATTGTCAAGCTCTTCTGAGCCTTACTTTCTCCATCTATGCTCAGCAGTGATAAAATAAAATAAATAAACAAACAAAACAGCTAGAAAGTTTAAAATTAGAGTGGGTGCTCACAATAAAGTAGCTATTTTTCTGCTCATCTCTCTGTCCCCGATCGCAAATGTTGCATTCCAATGCAATTTTTGCAGCCACACCCATCACAGAACCTGCCACCTGCTAAGCCTCCAGTATGAACTGTTGGCAGCAGCATTTGATCAGAGGTGGGGTGTGGAGTGAGGAGAAGCACCTCAACTTGCTGTTCCAAGTCCTTGCCTCCCTGCCTTGAGTCACTCAGGTATCACAATGTTTGCCCCATCATGTACCACCACTCTTATTTCACATTTTTCTCCATATCTACTCACTTTCCCCCAATGTCTTATTATGAAAATTTGCATAATAAGGAAAACTTGAAAGGTTTTTCTGATAATATCTGTATACCTATCACCTAGATTCCTATCAATTTTTTATTATATTGGCTTCATCACATCCCTCTGTCCTTCCATCAATTCACCTTATTTTTATGCGTCTATAAGTGAGTTGCAGACATCAGTATACTTTTCCCTTACTATTTCAATATGCATATCATTGACTCAAGTTAAATGCCTTTTACAGTGTGTCATATAAAATATATACAAAATGAAATGCAAAAATTGTAAGTGTACTATATAATGAATTTTGACCCAAACCTCTATCAAGATATAGAACATTACTGTCACCTAAAAAATCCCTTATGCCCATCCCATTCACATCCCAAGATTATTATGTCTTGATATTTTTCCTAACATTGCCTATACTAAAACTTCAAAACATGAAATTGGATAAGAACTTTTTATTTAAAAAAAACTAAGTAAACCTATTTTTAAAGGTAACTTTTTACCACTAAGTATACATAAAACTCATATCATTTGCCAAAAGTAGAGTATATCCATTAATACACATGAATATAAAAAAGAACACAGCAAAAATTAAGTATTTCCATACCACATAAAATCATCCCTGAAACACCTGTATTTGTTGACTGTTGTGATTCTCACGGTGTGGTCCAGGGACCCCTGGCCAAGATACTTATGTGTTCACAAGGTCAAAGCCATTTTCAGGATAATCCTAAAATGATATTTGCCTTTTCAATCTCATTAGTCTCAAGATGTACAGTGTTTCCCAGAGGCTATATAATATGAAATATCACGTAGACTAAAGGCGAAAGCAGGTGTGAGAACCCAGCTAACTGTCTACTATTGGGTGCCAAGACCAGGAGGCCCAAAATATACCATAATGACAAACTGAATTCAGATTATTCTGAATCAAAGCACCTTGAGAAAAAGTTGGTACCAGGTTACTCAGACCCTCCCTAACCCCCTGAAAGCAGAAATACATCTCCCATACGAAAGGCACACTGTCTGTTCTAAGTTAAAAAGACATCCTTAATACAAGAGTTTGAGGGCTTTAAAACTGAGAAACCTACAGAAACAAAGCTTGTCATTTTCTATGAGTCAGCAACCCCATCCCAACCCCTAATACCACTTCGAATACCTTGCTTTTTAAAGCTCCCAAACATCCGTCTGTGTTATCCTATCAATTCTTCACAAATGTATCATCTCTTTGTCTAAAATGTATAAAAACTACTGCCTTGATTATTTGTTTGGACCTCAATTTCGTTATTGGGTCTCCGTGTACACCTAATAAAACTTGTTTGTTTGGCTTTTTTCCTCCTGTTAATCTGTGTCATGTCAATTTTATTCTTAGTCCAGTTGGGAAAACCTTGGAGAAAGAAAATTTTCTTCTTCCCGTTCTCCAGACATTAAAGAGATTTGCAAAAATGTGAAATGATGCTGCTCTTTTCACTAAACTTCTTATTTAGAAAATACAGGTCACTTATTTTAAGAATAAGTAAGTAATTTATTAACTCTGTGACTTAAAGTATGCCATTCAAATCTTTCTTGTTTCTGTTTTCTCATCTATAAAGTGATGATTTTATTTGATTTTATTTGTTTTTTACTTAACATATAATGTATTATTTGTTTCAGGGGTACGGGTCTGTGATTCATCAGTCTTACACAATTCATAGCACTCACCATAGCACATACCCTCCCCAATGTCCCATCACCCAGCCACCCCATCCCTCCCTCCCTCCTCCACTCCAGCAGTTATTTTAATAAAATAAGTTATTTATGTAGACATGTTTATTTTTTATTCTTTATTGAATTAATAAATATGGTATCTAATTTTTGTCAGTTTTCAGTTCTGATATGGCACATATTGGTAGATTTAACCCATATAAATAGAAGACTTTCAGCGTCTGTTTTAGTTTTTAGGAATATAAAGGCTGCAGAGCCCAAGATGTTTGAGAACACTGATATTTGGCATTTTGGAAGACACTTCCCTAAGTGATGGGAGATGTTCATGTACAGATCACAGGAACAGAGAGTCCATTCCTTTCCAATAATGCTGCCAAAGCCCAGCTCCTGCTTCTCCATTAGGTGCCTCTCTGGGCAACAGCAGAATTGGCGACATTACCTGGGAAAATACACCAATGTACAACACCCCAAAAGATGCACGTCTCCTCATGATACCTAGATTTGTCTTCTAATTCTCCAAGTACTGGCTTAGTCAGGGGGGTCTCCAACTAAGTGAACATGGAAGAAATGGGGGTCACTGGAAAAGCCAGCCTTGCCCTAGCCCCCCCCCCACCCCCGTCTGTAACGTTGCACTGGAGAGCCAGCCTCCCTCTCACTCAGTGAGCAGACAGCTCACACAAGCTGGCTAGAAATGTATTTTAAGCCAAGCCCCTTTTTTGTACTTATTTGGGTGAAAAGAAAGATTTAATTACAAGATTTAAAGCTATTTTTTTTTTAATCGAGCTATAATCCTAACCTGCAGAAAAAGCAATTCA